>VWZZ01006928.1:978631-1046675 GCA_013399095.1 Psophia crepitans
GTAAATTCCTCCAGGGCGGGGGGGCCCCGGCGGCCTGTCCCGGGGCTCGGCAGCTCCTGCGGTGGGGACGTTTGCCCTAACTCCCGGCGGAACCTCCCGGGTGCAACCTGAGGCTGTTCGCTCCCGTCCTGCAACTGAGCACCCACCGCTTCTAGGGTGAAGAATCATGGAATCATTAAGGTTGGAAGAGACCTCCAGGATCATCCAGTTCAACCGCCCCCCCCCCCTATTCCCCACTAACCCATGTCCCTCAGTACCACATCCAGCCTGTCCTTAAACACCCGCAGGGACGGTGACTCCACCACCTCCCTGGGCAACCCGTTCCAATGCCCGACCACCCTTTCCCAGAAGAAATTTCTCCTCTTCTCCAACCTGAACCTTCCCTGGCGCAACTTGCAGCCGTTCCCCCTTGTCCTGTCACTAGTTATCTGTGAGAAGAGGCCAACCCCCAGCTCGCCACAACTTCCTTTCAGGTAGTTGTAGAGGGCAATAAGGTCTCCCCTGAGCCTCCTCTTCTCCAGACTAAACAACCCCAGGTCCCTCAAAAAGTGCCAGCTCCTCTGAAAAGCGTGTCCTACCATAACGTTCAAGAGAAAACTTGAGAATTTCCTCACTCAGTACAAGTTTTTTACTCTTTTCCTGAGCAAGAGAAAGGGAGAAAGTCTTTCTGGGGCTCTTAAGGCTCCTGCCCCTTTTCACCGTCCATGTTTATAGCTGAAAGTGGTGTCCAAGCACTGGCCGTCACTGCGGTATTTGAGACATTTCATCTATTGAACTGCTGCTGCTGTCATTTCAACTTAGCTTTTAAAAACATTAATGAAAAAAAAAAATAAGCATCAGCAAGCAGAGAAATGGCTAAATGAACAAAGAGCCTTTATTCACCCCAATGGCCTCAGGAAGAAAAATGTGAGAGGGGGAGAAAAAGCAGACCCCATCCGAGACAGGATGGGAAAGTATTTCTTGCCAGAGCGCGTTTCAAAGCCGGTTTGCAGTCATCGTCAGCAAATCTATGACAACATCTGGGCTGAAAGAGCAGAGGGACACATCAAAGCAGCTGCAGTAGATACGGAGCGTTTCAGCTAAGGAGGTTATCCAGGGTAAATGGCATTTGGCAATTTATTATATGTTGTTTTTAATAAGACTGCCATGGCCATGCCTAGCGCTTCCAGCTCGAGCATCGTACCCCTGAATTGGAAAAGACAGGCAGCTGCGTTCACTCAAACGAGTGAGGATGAGAGGGGCTGGGAGCAGGTTTTACAGAGTCCGGCATTGTCTGCCTAAATCCCCCTCTGCCTTTGAAACCTTGCCTCCTTTGCTTCCCAGGTTTGGGTCTCTGATCTCCAGACTGTTTGCAATGCCTGCAAGCTGGAGGTGGCGAGCTGCTCGGCTGGCTGCTAATGAAGCGTGCTGTGGTGTCTACCACATGGCAGGGAGATTTCATAAGCTTGGCACCTGTTCCAGATGAATGGAGTTGATGGCATGGGCTGGAAATGTGTCTGTCTTCAGCCCAGCTTGAAATGTCTGAGGATTATCTCTGTAAATCATGGATTCTCGCAAGTGCAGTGAGCAAAGCTCAGCTCGGTCCAGGTGTCCTGCAGATTTAGACTAAATCTCCACTTTCGGGCCATGTATTTGCTGCCATGTGCACAAACCAAGGCCAACAGTCCCTTTGAGGAGCCGATCGCAGCTCCTCTGTAAAGAGTCAGAGAAGCAGAAGTTAGGTCTTTTAAAACTGCAGGAAAGGCTTTTACTCGTAAGCACAGAATGGGGTTTGTTCCAGGGGCCACTGCAGAAGGTTCCCAAAGAGCCTTCACAGACATCTGGTCTGAGCTGTGACAGATATAAACCATACTAAACCAAATGAATGTGTCAGGTATAGCAGATGTGGCTGTCCTTCCCTTTCTTCACAGCTTTTTCCTTAACCTCACCAAATCACTGCCTGATTCAAGCTGAAGTCTTCCAGACTATTTGATTTTAAAAATTGTTGTGGATTGCTTGGGGTTTGGTTTGGTTTGGGTTTTTCTTCTGGTTTAATCTGAATCAAAGCCCCCAACAAATTGTACTACTTTCATTGAGAAATCACATTTTGCCTCTAAAGTACTCAGGGATAGAATCATTAGGGCTGTGGAACCACTGTCAGAGCTGAGGAGTCATTGGTAAGCCCTGTCCCTGCATACCCAGTCACCCAGAGCTTAGGGCACTTGTTTGGAGAGGCCATGTGGAGATCCCAGCCACCGGAGCAGGGGTTTGAAGTAAGGTCCAACACACCTGGGAAGAGCATCCTTACTCCTGAGCTGTGGCAGGTTTGGAGGAAATCCTTTCTGGTCATAGAGTTCATGTTGCATCAGGTATTTCACTATTCATTGGAGCAAGAATAGCGACACTCTGAGTTGTTAATAATTTTAAATAAGTTGCTTAGAAAATTAATTTGTCTCATTTTGGAGATTCTGTTAATCACTTTGATTGCAAATAAATCTGTCTTGCTGATGTAAGACTATGGTATGGATACCTTCCGCAGAACTGATGATCCTCATCTAGAAACAGAGTCACCTCAGATTCGGTATGCAGCCAGTGGAAAGACAACCTTAGCAACTCTTGCCAGGAGCCCAGGGCAACTGTACACCTCATTTGGGTGCTTAAAATGAGCTGTGGAGAAATTCAGACCTTCCTGCAAGACGGTGGCATTTTGCTCAGGCTCGTGGTGCTGCACTGTGATCTGTGGTCACTTTGATGCTGAGAAAATGATGTATCCAAATATGCTGCAGCAGTGTCAGAGCCTCACACGTAAGTGTCATGAGGTCCCTACACACAAGTTCTTCCTGAAAAACAGGCTCAAAACCATTGCATGTTAGAAGGCAAGATCGTTACTGAAAAGTTGATTGTGTCCTAAAGCTGTTTGCAGGATGAGCTACTGGAGTTGAGTTCTTCAGCCCTTTGACAAAGCCCTGCAGGACAGAGATTTGCTACGAAGCAGGACCAAGAAGTCTGAACCAAATTTTCAGCTCAAATTGTCAAACTAAGCCTCCTGAATGTGCTAAATAGGATTTTTTTTAAATTTTTTTTTTTTAGGGTGAGGTTTCTGGGTCCACTGCTCTCTGCTGCAACCAAGGCAGAATGCCTGGAGGAGGAGAACAGAAAACCTACCCATTTTTATTTCACAAAACCCAAGCAACAGTTCTTTTCTGACCCAGGTTAGGGCTAAGGTGCGTTGTCACAGGCCAGCCATCACCGCAGGGAGGGTGTGCTCCAGGAGGGGACGGTGGCTGCCCCCCAAGCACGCTGCCCAGTGGGACCAGCAGAGCCACCAGCTCCAGTGGTTCTTCCACGCAAAATGGCCCATTCGGACCTGGGACACCTCATCTCTTCCCAGCTTGTCCTCCTGCCTCACAGCGATTCCTGCACCCCACTGGCATCTGCTCACCCACCGCCGCCTGCCCAGGGGCCGGCTTTTTTTCCCCCAAATACCCAGCCCTTCCCTTGGGAAGGCAGGTGCTCGTGGTGGCCATGCCGCTCATTCTTCCCGAGCCTCCCCCGCTCTCTGTTTTCCTTGGTGAACGCTGCTCACATCTCCATGATTGATTGTGTTTGAGTTTGATCGTGGAGCGTCCTGGGATGTTTGCATGAGAGGTGCTACATAAGCATAATTTGTGCTGTATTTTCTTTGCCTAATAGAAGTTTAAGCTTGGAGTTTAAGATAGTTTTGGCCCTTTGCTGAGACATTGTTCATCAGCCTCAGTGTTTTCAACTCCACAGCCTTCTCTATCCGCTGTCAGCTTAATAAAAAATAGTAACAAAAATCTTGTGCCCTGTTCCCTTGTGTCAGTGATGCCTTTGAAATGCAGCCTGGGGCAGAGGTGTAGCAGCTTTCCCCTCGCACTGGCCTAGATCTTTGCTGCCCATCTCTGATGGGGAAGGATGCTCTTCCTGCAAGCCCTGGTCTTGTCATGGCTCTGGGCAGAACCAAGGTTAAGTCCAGCTCCCGGGAGTGGGTGCTGTGTTATTTACGGCAGAGATGCTGAATCGAGAGACAGAAGAGACGATGGTAACTCACCACCTGCGTGGCTACCCAAACGAATAAGAAAGGTCTTTCCCAGTCCTGAAACCCCAAGAATTTTGGAAAAAGGTGTGGAAATTAACCCCGGGGAATTTGTACAGACTGCACCATCGCTGGCCCCGGCCTGAAAACCTCTGCAGGTCCCACATTTCCCCTCCAACTCCCCTCAAATGAACAGGAAGGGTATGATCTGAGCTGCAGGGAATTTTCAGCATATTTGGTGGTTATATCCCAAGATCAAAATATTTTGGGATACCGGGCAAAGCGTTATAAAGAACCAATTCAGTTCTCAGTGGCGCAAACTTTATTAATGCTGCAAATTAATACCTACTGCTACAAAATATTTACATTTCTTGTTCTGCACAGCCAGATTGCAGCAGAGCAGACTAATGATGGGTTTTAATTTACAGGAGAGAATGGTCTTGTGATGAGCATGGACTCTGAGGAGCTGGGCTTAATTTGTGGCTCTGACAAACTTCCTCTCCAGCTGCAGGTGAGTCCCTTAACCTCTGCATCCCCGTACCCTGAGCGGGATACGGGAGAGGTTCTGTTCTCCTTCCTAAATTTCTTTCAGAGATCATTGTGAGGTTGCAGAGGGATATGATAATGGTCTAAAGAGCTTAAAAATAACCAGAGTTCACAAAGATGTAAAATAGTTACTCTTCTGACAATACAAATTAAACAGCCAGTTAGCAGATGAAGTGGGGATGAGATTACACATGAAAAAAATATAGTTTATGTGAGTGAGTGTACACGCGCTTGGGCATAAAGTGGTCTGAATTAGTCAGGTATATCTCTAATTGCCTGACTTCCCTGAGCAGCTATGGTGGCTGCGTGTGCAGCTCCTTGTTGAAATATTCCCCCTTTTTGCACAACATATAACGCATGCCTTCTGTGTTTGCCAAAGCAAATCCTCACCCTCCCAACTCCTGCGTATTTGAATTAACTCCGTTCTCGTTGTGTTGTATTTGGGGGGAGCTGCTGGGTAGGTTGTTCCCTGCAGGTTGAACGGGCAGTGCTCTGAGCAGCACAGTCACCTGCCCAGTCTGACTAACCTGTTATCCATGTGCTAGAAGTGTTATTTGCTGTTTCCATTTATTCCCTTTCTGTAATGATTATCAGTCACAGATCAAACATCATGCAAAATTCACAGCAGCGATTTCCACAAACCCCTTTGCTGGGTAGCCTTTGGGCTACTGTACAAAAATATTGCAATTTTTTTTTAGACAAAGAAATTACTGTTTATTGGAACTAATCAAATATGGGAAGGAAATGGTCTGTGCTTATTCATTCACATTCAGAAGTATGAACTTTTCAAACTTCACTGGTGCATTTTTAGCTCGTATGTTTGCAGGAAAGAATCAGTGATATATTCAGGTGTAAAGTTGGAAGTGACTTTGTGTTGACTAGCTGCAGGGACCACAGTTAATAGTTCTGGTTTCTTGACTGGATACCTGGTACAGCCAGCCATGTAACATGAGCGGTGGCTATTTCAGTCAAATATAGAATTACAAATATTAAACCTAAAACTGAAAAATATATATACATAATATTTAATCTGTGCTTTACTGGCCTCATTAATTATATAAGTGTTGGCTGGAAATGTGATTTTAATGTGTCCTGACCATAATGACTATTGAAAAACTCTCTAGATAAAAAAATAATAATTACAAAAGAGGTTCAAAGTGTATGCTGAATAGCCAGTGCACTCAAGATTGTCAGTGTCTTAATTTGGATGGTTAAATTAACAGATTTGATTTTTTGCAAAGTATTTCTTCAGGTTTTTACCTACTTATTTGCTGTGTTCCACGAGCTGAATGCCTCCCGCTCTCCTTGCTGTGCTCTTTCACGGCTGGCCTGCCCCACGTCTCAGCCTTCCTCGGCAGAAACAAGGATGCCCAAGGCCGTGGAGTTTTTCAGTGTGCTTGTCAACCACAGGTAGCACCTGAAAGACAAGCTGGGCAGAAAGACAGAGAGGTGAGGGAACGTGTCAGTGTGAAGTGTGCTGAGCAATGCCCAGGTCACCCACCCCCGGATTAGGGCAGTGAAGAAATGAGTTTACCTCATGGAAGCACGACCCAGTCTGCCAGAATGGAACATCTCCCAAAATACAGTGGTCTGGGCTGCTCCTTACCACAGGGGGAGGAAAGCATGGAGGGGGGAGTCACCTACAGCCTGGTGAAGGTTGACTCCTACTGCCTGGACTCTACCTGTTGTGAGAATAAACAACATTCCCCTCCCTGCCTCCAGCTTTAAGTTTGGTGAAAAATAAATTAAAGCCAAATCCTAGTGCCTTAACTAAATCAGAGCATTTACCAGCTTCACTTAGAGAAACAGGATTCTTTTCACAAGTGTTTGTTTGTCCAGTTCAAACAACTTGCTTTTTTTTTTTTTTTTTTCCCCCAAATAGGAGCCCACCACAGATGTACCACCCAGCCCAATCTCTGTTGACACCATTCAGAGGTTAGGAAAAAAAAATACTAAAGAAGCATGTTCTGCCCCTTTACTGGAAAAAGGCCTTTCTTTGGGCTGTTTATTTAAAGTAGGCTCCGAACAACTGGCAAAGTAGGTCTTACCCTGGTGCGGGGAGATGAGCAGGACCTCCTGAGACAGTGGAAGATGCCAGCGTTGCACTGAGCGCCGCCCAAGGAGGATGGGGGATGCAATTTCCTCCCTTGTAGAGCAATGTTTTTGCACACCAGTGAGAGCTTGCTCCCTCCAAGACAGCATTGCTGGAGCTTTGAACTCCACTTCAAAGCTGCAGTGAGGTTTCTGCAAACCCAGAGAAACAGGTAAATATTTGTCAGGGTCAATTAACTCTCCTCATCACCTCAACAGTCATCTGTGTGAGATGGCTGGAGGGGTTTTGGCAGGCACAGAGGGGAACCTTGTTGATTTACTGAACCACTTCAGGAGGTGAGTAGACACAAAACACTGCGGTGAGGAGACCTGGACGTTGTCCCCTTAGCACGGTCCACAAACTCAGATATATATCCATTCCATCACTGGAGCAGACAGAGGAAGGTCCTTTTCTTGTCTAGGGAGAAAGCCAGCCCTGCTTCCAGTGCTGCTGCTGTAGCTTTATAACTGCTTCGTTCAGCCCAGTTGCTCCAGATGGGCATCAGCTGTTCACAGAGGCTGAGAGCCCATCGTATCTCCCCCCTGCTGCTGCAGGTTTAATGGTGGGCATCGTGAGCCATCCATGCCAGAGGCATAACAGCATATAACACCTCCACGAATTTATCAAGCTCCAGTTTCTGACATCACCGCAACCCACTTAGAGGGGTCCAAGGTGTCAGTTTTGGAAAGAAGGCTTTGCTGGGCCCCCTATCCCTGGTGTCTCTACTGCAGCACCTGGTAGAAGAGGGTGATGAGGACACCCAGCAGCTAGCCCCAGCCACCCAGCAGTGCTGCAAGGCTTCCTCTTTCATCAGCTCAGCATGAAAATACCAGCTTAAATAAGTAAAAAGGGAAGGGAAAAACTAGAAACAGCTGAGAACCAGATGAGAAGGATGAGGCTAGACTCATTCCTCACCCCTCAGCCCAAACCTGACCCAGCACCCCCCTGCTGGGACATGGCCCCTGGGGCAAAGCCACCCTCCCTTTCTCTCAGCCAGGAACCCGTAGCTGGATGTTGACAAGCCCGAAAGGAAGTGCCGGGGCTGTAACAGGGTCCAGCTGGACACTGCCTGCAGCCCCTGCGGGCGTCTTTCCCCTCGGCTCCGAGACACACGCTGGGAAGATGCTGGGGAAGGCTTTGGGATGCCCCCCTCCCAGCTCCCGGGACGTGGTGCTTCTTCATGGCTCTTGCCTCCCCCAGCTTCAAGCCAGGGAAAGCCGGGCGCCGGGGACTCAACCGCCCCGGCAGGTTCGGCTTTGCAGCAACACATGGGCAGCAGGCGGAACGCCGGGGTAAAACCCTGCTCCGCGTCTGCTGGGGAAGCAGAGCGGGGAGAGGGACGTGCCAAAGGCAACAGCTGTCTCGGTGAGCTCCGTGTTTGCTGTCCTGCGAGGCGCCGGCCGCGGGGCAGATGGGCTCTGTCCTTTCCTTCACTGAGCACCGCCCTCTGCCCCGCCAGGTGCCTCTGCGGGCGCTGGCACCAGCACAGATGTCGGCGAAATGAAGGCTGGATTGTACCACGCTTGCCTGCGCGGGCTAGATAAATCTCCCTAGCAGCAGCGAGGAGGATGAGGCAGCATAAACCTTATCAGCCATGGTCCTTATCAGCCACCACAAGCCCTGGTCCCTGTGGGGCACGTGCTCCAGGTACTGGTGTGTGCCCAACTTCGCTGCTGTTTCCTCCGCATCGCTCGTGGCACGTGGGCAAGGTCACACTAGCATGGATGTGTCAGCACACGCCATGGGCAGACCGGTTGTGTCGCTGTGTGGGCACAGCCTGCGTGATGGACAGAGCCACCGATGAGCTGCAGGAATCCCCCATCCAGCTCCCTCTGTACCTCAAAGGGTGGGCGCTGGAGGGGTGGGCTCAAGTGGAGCTGCCAGCACTCAAAGCATCCTCAGACCAGATAGCTATCTTAGAATCATAGAACCATTAAGGTTGGAAGAGACCTCAAGGATCATCTAGTCCAGCCGTCCCCCCCCCACCTATTACCCACTAACCCATGTCCCTAAGTACCACATCCAGCCTTTCCTTAAACACCCACAGGGACAGTGACTCCACCAGCTCGCTGGGCAACCTGTTCCAATGACCAACCACCCTTTCTTCAGACGAGGTGTCCCAGTTCCAGGGTTTTCAGGGACTCACACATCAGTGCATCCCCTGGTTGGGGAAAAAAGACCCTGGGAACCATGTCTCCATACTGAGAGAGACGTGGAGAGAATCACTCCTGTTTTAGGTGTGTTCAGTTAAACTGCAGATCATGGGTTTGGACCTTTCAAGGCCTTGATTGGAATCTGCTTCCCTTCTATATCTTCCTAGATATGTTTTGTTTTTTTTCCCCAGTACATTTTAAACACTCACATTCATCCCTGGCAGATCAAAGCACACGCACATCAGGGAGTCATGCCCTGCTGGGACAGTCACCCTGGTGTCCATCCACCACGGGTGTCCTGGCTGAGGAACCGAGGCCATGCACTGACACACCAACCCCTTAACAGGGCCAGCAAAAGGGAACCTCCCTGCATGGGAGCCTTTCCTGGCGGGACCCGCTGGGTTGGCTTCCCCCCATCAGCAGTGGAGATCACTGCTGAGGGAACCCCAGTCATGCTGTGGTGGGCTGGTGGATAGCAGAAAGCTCTCTGGGGTTTACAGTCATGCTTTAGCTAGCCAAGCTTCGAGTGATCACCACCCACCTGAGCCGCATCCTCCCCCCTGCCGGACATGCCCCAGGCAGACCCTGGGGAGAAGCAACACCTTCAGGACAACCCACCCCAACAACCCACGGAGTGATAAACCACTGCAAACATCCCGCTCTTCCTTCAGAGCCAGGGAGGGAAAGCAGCATCTCTTTTAGCCCCACCGTTACTTAATCTGAGCCAAACAAACAAACAAGCAAACAGCAGCACCATTTTTCTGTGGAAAAAAACATTTTGCAGCTGGAGACAGTGAACCGTGCACTGGTGAGGTTGGTTGGAGGGTGTTTGCTGGTGCCACAGGGGGGGCCTGGGCACGTGAGCACCGGGACCACCCCCAAGAAGAGGAGCAACAGGAACAAGACCTCCCTGTGCAGCCATGACAAACCCGCCTGTGAACCAGTGCCAGGTGCTCAGTTTCTGTCTTAATTTTGGTCTTGGAAAAAAAGAGGACGGACTGAATACACAGCGGCTGCAGTCAAGCTGCGGCACACACCCGTCCAGGCAAGAAAATTACATGGTGAGGCTGCCAGGGTGTCCTGACTTCACTTCACTGGGCCTGGGGTTTTGGGGCTGTGATCCGATAGCCCCTGACCAGCAGCTGGTCCAGCCTGTTGCTGGAGCTGCAGCATTTCCCAAGGATTACACAGGTAGTGCTCACTCTGTCTGATGCCGAGGGAAGAAATGATGTCAGCTCGCCCCAGATGATGCCTTTTGCGCAGGTTGGTTTTGCCCCATGGGATGGTGAACTCCCACCGGGACCCCGGGGTGGGACTGATGGGTCTGAGCCTGAAAGGTGGCCACGCAGAGGTGATAAGCACAGTAAAAACCCCCACCATCATCATGTTTCCAGGGATGTTGACTCTGGCGCTTGTCGGTGTGTGGGGGCAGAGCTGGGGGTGGGCTGCACCCCCTGGGGCAAGCTGTGGGTGTGCAGCGGGGATGAGGGTGGTGGGGCGGTGGACACAGCGCTGCTGTGGGGCAGGGGCTCCTGCTACCCAGCCTGGGAGCTGCTGGTGAGGAGGTCACGGCTGACGTTTGGCTCCCAGGTCTGGGTCTATCCCAGTCTCAGCCGACTCGTGGTGCGATGGGCCGCTCCTTCCATTGACCCGTTAGATTCTTCTCACGTTGGCAGAGTGCAGTGAGACCATTGCACACCCAGCTGAAAAAGAAATCGTTACCAAACAGCAAATTAATTACCTTCTGAACTGTGCTGAGAGGAGCTTCCGTGCTATTTGTTAAGTGGATTTCTAAACTTAGCACAGTTACTGTAAAAAACACCTTTGCGAGAAACTACCATCCGCAGCGCTCGACTTCAGAGGCATTTATTTCTAGAACTGGCAAAAAAATTTCTCACTTTTCAAAAGCTCCAATTATGTCTTGGTGCTGGCTGGAGCCAGTGGCCCTCGCAGGCAGTCGCGGGCTGCTGGTGGGAACCACAGCTCTGATGGTGCTGTGGGGGCCAGCGGGAGAGATGGGGGGGCTGACACCCACCTATTGACCAAAGGTATCACATAGGATCCCGTTAGCCTTGATGGAAACTTTGGTTAATATCCCAAAACAAGTGGTTTTTCCTTTGCACCACGAAAGCATTAGTCCTGTCGTGTTTTCAGCCACAGTTACTGCTAGCACTAAAGACTCCCAGAATCAGGCTTCTGTCAGGACCTGGCCAGTTGCACCAGTAAAAGGAACAGATTGCAGCTTGCAGAACTGGGGCAGTGCCCAGGTGGCCTTTGGAGAGTGGGTCTGTAGCCAGGCTGTGGGCAAGGCTGCTCTGTGCCACCCCGATGAGCCCAGCCTGGGTGGTCAGACCCACACGTGCAGGCTCCTGCCCGCGCTCCCGGCTGCTGACTGCCTGCAGCATCGCTCTATATAAAATGGGGAAGGGTTTTTTTTTCCCGCTTTATTTTTAGTTTTCCTCATATCCTAGCAAATATACAAGCAGAAATGGTGGGTTATGAGAGAACATTGCACCTGAAGCAGAGGCAGCCACGAGGCATTGTATGAAAGCCTCCAGGACCATGGGCTCAACTGCGGAGAATGCAACCGCCTGTCCGTGCTGGTGGAGGAGCCTGCCCCTGGCACAGGAACAGTCCCATGGATGGATTTCACAGCAGTGCCCGTGACTGCAAACAGTCCTACAAATCAGAGACCTGTTCGATGTTTTTGTGCTTGCAAAGAGCAGGAACGAGTAGTGAAGCATCTCACGTTTATTAATGGAGGTGCTCTAAACCCCAGAGTTTGGGCTAGGCTTTAAAAGGCACATGCTGCCACTGTGTTAGTAGTTGAGATAAAAGCTGGAGGAGACTTGGCCCTCTCCAACCTGTCCTACTGCTCTCTCTGCTGTGATCCGTGCCCTCATGGTTGCACGTTCAGGGTCACACACATGGTGCCCCGGCGTGAGCTGTGCCCTCCGGCTGGCTCGGGCACTCCTCCCCCCTCCCATCCCTCCCTCCCTCCCCGCAATCACAGCCCCAGCAGAGGTGAAATGTTCACCCTGCGAGGGGCTGGTAGCGTACGGTTTTGGCTGCGTTGCAGCCGCCAGCTGGCCAGGAGCAGCGCAAACGCTGCCCAGGAGACGTGAGCGCTGCCCAAGTGGGTTAGGAGACGGTTTCCAACAGCAGGGTTCACATGGGGCTGGGGTCAGGAAAAAAAATCCAGTAGAAATCAATAACTGAAGCCTTCATAAATATTCCTGCGAGCTCTGGCAAATGCACATGGGCTATTTTGCTTCAGTTTTGCTCCAAAGATTCCTGTAAAGCCCAGAGCATTGCAATTTGCGGCACAGACTCCAGCTGTTGGAGCAGACACAAGCCTCCAGTCACACAGTTTGCTCTGGCTGGTGTGTCTCCTGTGCTCCCACCGCCCAGATGCCCAGTGCATGTAGCTATAGCTGCAAGCTACATAGATTGTCTTATACCATGCCCATCACTGAGCTCATCCTCTTAACGCATGCAACAGGAGTGAGGGACCTCCATGGTAGACCTGAAAGCCAAATTAGGAAGACCCTGTCATTTACTCGTGATCTTAGGAACCCATGCTCAATTTTGCCCCCTTCCTGGTGTGACTGTGCTGCAGTGGCATGGGGAAAGCAGGTTCTTGGATGTGGTGGGTGCAGTGAGGGAAGGTAAGGTGAATGTGCATTGCACCTTGGCTTTCTGCTCCATACCAGGTTTTAGCAGTGAATGACAGGAAAGGTTCAGGTGATCAAAATTCACAATTTTAACTACTTCTCATTAAAATTGTGAAATTTCCTTTGGGAAACACTCCCTGTCCCTGTGATGTCTGAGATATCACGGACAAGGGGTTCAATACTTCTTTAATTTTGATGACGAAAGGCTGAATTCTTTGGAAAAGCCCACCCCAATGTGGTGTCCCTGTGTTCTGGCCAAGAAGGGCACAGTTCTGCTGGCAGCCAGGAATTCATCTGCCCATTCCCGTAGCCTGGGATGTCACCTCTTCAGCATGAGATTTTACTTTTCTGCACCCCTTCCTCCAAGGGTCAGCTTGGTTCAGAAGGGAATTCAACATTAACAAGGAGCTGGTCTTAATTAGCGAGAAGGATGGCTCTGAAGTCCTCAAACTTCAGGACTGATCTCAGTTGGGTGACGGCTCAATGAGGCGTTTTATTCCAGGGAGATCACAAATCAATGTGCAGGAGTTCAACCTGGGTTTTCTCACATCACAACATGGAGAGATTAAATCTTCTGACCTCTAAGTCAGAAGGAAGACGTCCTTTCATGATGCATGAGGAGGAACCAAGCTCTGGATGTGTTGGACCTCTACGTGGCTCTAGAAATGCAAAAAGCAGTCGAAAGCCTCATATTCCTTCCCTGCCGGGGTGGGCACCAGGGTAGCTGGAGCTGTTGGTGTTTGGGGCAGGATTGGGAGAAATGAACCGCTTTCAGCAAAGCTGGAAAACAAGCCTTTCTGCCAGTTCATAAGAGGGGGATATTTTACCAGAGCAACAGAGTTCATTTATTACCTGGGAAAACAGTTTTGTTCAAACAGGGCTTTGGTTTGGTTTTGTTTTACCCCAGTTAAGAGGAGGGTCCTGCTATGGAAAGACACATCGACCTCCTCCATGCCTGGGGGTGCTCAGGCTTCGCAGCAGATCCTGTCCCTCAGCAAAGGGCAAAGCCCTGCTCCGTCCTACGTGAGCTCATGTCACCACCTGCCACCTCGATACACGGGTGATGGGGGATATCGGAAGCCAACAAATGGGAGAAACAAACATGACGGAGGAATCCTGCAAGTCCCGTTGTGGCTTATGCTGGAGTGAGCTGTTACGTGTGTCTCTTAAAAGCGCTGGTGGGCATCTCTGCCAAGAAAGTGCTGTGAACCCAGTGATGTATCTCTTTTTTTCCCCCAAATGCTCATTAAAATAAGAATTTGCCGTCACTGCTGCCGTATCCAGCTGAACGCATGTGCTTCTTGGCTCTCAGCAAGGTCCTCGCTGCAGATACCGTGTGCTTTGGCAGCTGGGCTAGTCTGGGCTGCAGGATATTACGCCTGGCAGGGACACAAACCCCTTCCAGTTCCTGGAATTTGGATTGTCTCACGGAGTGCTGATTAAGCAGCACTTTCAGTCTGCACCCAAGACAAAACCCTTGCCTTGTCTCTGCGCAGAGGCTCGGTGCAGCTCGGCTGCTGCGTGGCACTGGGAGCTGCAGGCGGTTCGCTCTCCCCGAGCCCCAGGGAAACAAAAACTCCAAAAAAATTCCTAAATGCGAATCTTCGCATTTCACAGCGCTGTACATTCACTGCTCAGGGCTCTGTCTTCCATGAAATAGTAAATCATTAAAAAAAATAAATCCTTCCCCATAGCACAGCCCCAGTGCCCTCCTTACCTCATTGTGCACTTGGCAGCAGCTGCTCCTCCCAGTCTGCCCAGACCGTGTCCCCAGTCTGCCCAGTTGAGATCATTGCTGCATGTCCCCATCTGTCTTTTTAATCCACTGGGAATGAAACTGCCCTCACTGCCCTTACTAATGAGGGGTTTGATAGCTGGGGTTGAGCAGAGGGAGGCAGCCCCGGTGCGTGCTGTCCCGGAGCGGTACGGCGTGCCATCCCGCGATTGGACCCTGGAGATGGCACTGGCCCCTGCGTATGGGTGAACGTATAAAGTAGGGGAGTTGGCAAACTGGGGATGGTGCTTTGCCCAGCACCTGTGGGGAGGTGGCTGGTGTTTGAGAGTGGTCTGGTGCTGGGAAGGTGAAGCTGAGCTGGTTAGACCCTCTACAACAGGCAGCCTGGAAAGCCGGTGGGCTCTGGGAGCCACCCTGACACCCTGGCGTGCCCAGTGCTGGCATCTGCTGCACAGTATGGCCCCCAGCAGCGTGCCCAGCCCTGCCAGCCCAGGGTGCTGCTGCTTTCTGTACCAAGGGGTCCCCTCCCGCGGTGCCGCAGCAGAGCCGGAGATGCCTCAGCAGCATTTTCCCTGTCTCCTTGCTGGCACAATCATCACCCCACCCGCTGGGTGGGGAATAGATGGAAATATCCCTCCAGCACATATCTCCAGCTGCTCCCCAGGGCCCACAGCATCTTGAGTTGTAGAGTGGATGCCAGGAAAAATATACACAGGGGACTGTTTCAGCAGAGGCTCACAGCAGGGTGAGGCTGTATTGATATAGCACAGCAGCTCAGACCTAGGCTTTATTCCTGCTCCATGCTCAGGTCTGCTCCTTCCCGAGCTCCTGGTTGGCTCCTGGAGAGTCTTGGGGGCTGTGGGCGAAGGCAGCTGGGCTCTGGGATGTGCAGTCAGTCCCAGCATGGGGTAGGAGCTGCGTGGCCAGGATCCTCGATTCTTATCTCAGTGAGGGTGAGAAGCAGCGATGGGCTTCTGCTGTGGGACTGCCTCACCCTCCCCTTCTGCCCAGCAGCCTCCTTCTTTCCCTGCCTGAGCACCAGCTTTACCCTGGGCACGCTCTAGTCTCAGCTCCGTGCCTTCGTCTCTGTGCCTCCTGCCAGCTCAGGAGGGGGAGTTTGGCCCCCGTGCTCCCCATCATGCAACCAAAGAGCCAAATCCTGGCTCCAGACCCTCCTGTGCCCTGGTGAACCCAGGCCTGGCGAGGTGCAGAGCGAGCACCTTGCTTACCTGGGGCACCGTGGCACGAGGCGATGATGGCAGCGAGCCCTGCTGCGGCTCACACGCAGCTGCTCGCTCTGGCTCTGAGCGCGGCGGGAGGAAGGGATGTGACCGGCATTGCAAGCAGCCCCTCCAGCCTGCCAGGCTTGCGTTTGTGTGACCTGCAATAATTCATCTGGCCCCAGGCACCGTGACCGCTGGGATGTTATAGGGAAACATACTTGATACTGCAGGATTGTCTACAGCTTTCAGACTTCTGCAGCCATTTCCCCTCCCTGGGGACAGACACCCGGGGGGGGCACAGCCCGCAGAGGAAGGGCTCTTTTCCCCTGAGATGGCCCTGGCCGGGCATCACCAGCCCAGGTCAGCGGTGGGGACACAGACAGAGTCCCCGCACACAGGCTGCGGCAAGCCCTAGTCCTTGGGGAACCCACCCAGCAACTTCATTCCTAACTGGGAGAGCTGCTGGCCCAGGGACATGCGTGGTCACCAGGTCCCCTCCCAGCCACCCCAGCAAGGGACATCTGTGCCATCTACTCGGCTCGCACCAAAGCCGTCCGACCCCTGGGCTCCAGGGCAAAACCCCCTCCGCATCCCTTGCCGACCTGGATTCTCTTCCCTACTCGCAGCCGCCAGAGAGACCCCAGCTCGGGGGCGAACAGCGGAGAGACAGTTCTGGGAATCTCTCCCCAGGGGTAGCTCGTAACAAAACCCCGGGCTCTGCCGCTTCCCCCCGCCGGCACGGTGCACGGCTCAGCGTGCCTGCGTGCGCGCCTGTGCGCGCGGGGGCATCCACCAGCCTATAAATCTCCTAGCGGGGCTCTTTCCAAACTTCAGGACGTTCCCCGGGGGAAGAGTTAAGATGCAGCTTTTGCGTCAGATGCTGCGGCGGGCTCTCCGGCGGGGCTAGGCTAAACCTCTCCCCCGCAGCCGCCCCAGCAGGTTGTTTGCAAAGGTCAATCCCACCGGCTGCTGCCGCCGAGCTCGGCTGCCCTTGGCTCAGTCCTCAAGGTATGTAGTCGGGGGGACATCCTCCCCGCTGCTCCGGGGAAGGGCTGGCAGGGATGTTAGGAGGTGCGTCGGCTGACAGACAAGGAGATATTTCAGCATTTTCCTCTTTTTTTTAAAAAAAAAAATAATAAAAATCCACTTTTCAGTGGTTTATTTTTCTTTCCCCAAGATAAAGAGTCGTTAGGATTTCTCGCTGGTGCTCTTAAACCTTGCCGTGCGTTTCTTTATCCGTATGGCATTTCCATTTGTGCTGAGGATTTACTCAACACGCCAAACTCCTGGGAAGTCACAGGGCAGGCGGCTGCAGCGAATACCTCAGCATGCTCCTAATTAGCTCCTGCCTGGCAGGTACGTGTGATAAGTGAATAAATGGGGCAGATTTTGTACCAATTTTGTTGTTGGTTTTTGCTTTAAAGAAACAAGAAAACCAGTTTCCCAGGCATCTCCCTGCTGTTCCTGGGGAATTTGCTGTGATAAATGAACTAATCAAAGAGATTAATTTTAAAAACATATTTTTAAAAGGAAACAAAGGGAAATTTATTTCCACCTTACTTTGGGAAGTGGTGTGTGCATGTGAACTGCAAACCTGAGTGGTGCCTGTGCTGTTTTCTCTCCTAGATCCACGGGCTGGAAGCAGGGACCAGTGATCCACCTTGTTCGTGCTTGACTCCGTGCAGGAGTAGAAAGCCGCTGGCCGATCCCGCCGGCCAGGCTAGCATGACAGTGCTCCACTTGCACCTGTACCTCACTGCCTTGGGCTTCTGGATGACACAGCAGTCCAGCTCCTTCCTGCTGCCAAATGCCACTGAGCTTCTGTCCCCCTCCCGGGGCAGAGCCACGGGCCTGCTGTGGGGTGTGGGGGTCCCCCGGAGCCGTCGGAAGCGATATATCTCCCCCCGTGACATGAACATGATTTTGGACTACCACAACCAAGTGAGGGCACAAGTTTCTCCCCCTGCTGCCAACATGGAGTACATGGTGAGTCAGGCTCTGGCAGGGCGGTTTTGGGTCCGTAGCTCTTAGCTGCTGTGGTGGGGTCCAGGGATTCGCCTGTCATGTGGGCACCCAACCTGGTAGTGACAGGGCACCCACACATGACGATGTCAGGGTGCTGCCCTGGATTTGCGGCTGAACGCCTGTCCCAGGGAACATTTTGCGTCCCTGGTGCAGGGCAGACCCATGCAGCCTCAGCGCAGGAGGGATGGAGTCCCAACAGGGTGATGTTTCCATCTGGGGGCAGATTTGGGACCCCTGGTCCCCTGCCGGGGACATCTGGGAGCTTGCCGGCTGTGGGATGGCAGGATCCACTTAGCCAAGCTGCAGAGGTAGCAGTAGGGGAAGGGAGGTGATTACAAGCATGAAAATCTCAGGTCCCAACCCAAAACCCAGGTGGGAACCTCTCCCCTAACTGCAGCCCACTGGGATGGTCCTGTCCCAAGATCCAAGGTCCTTCAGGAGCTGGTGTGGGAGTTGTGCCCAGGGATCCAGCCCCGGGAAGAGAGACATGCAGGAGTGAGATGGAGAGGGGCGGCACAGCCTCATCAGGTTGGGCACCTCTGGATGAAGGCCACCCTGGGCAGAGCATTCCCCAGGTTGTCTCCACCCTGCTTGGAGCTCCTAAGCTCCAGCCCTAAAGGGAGGAGAAATGGGGAGCCACCAAGAGGAGGGATTTCAGCTGGCACAGGAGGTGCCATGTGCTGCTCTGCTCCCAGGGAGGGGACTGGAGCTCCACAGAGTGGCTGGGTGGTCCCTGGGTGATGGTCTGGGAGAGACAGGCTGCAGCCTGGCTTGCTGGGTACCAGAGTGGGTCAGATGTGCCTGGGAGCATCCTGTACCGCCTCTTCCTTGGCCTAAATTCCTGCCTTCCAAAATAACTCTCCCAGGCATCTCCCCAAAACAATTTAGGATGAGTGAGGAACCTTTAAATAATGCATGAAGGAACCAGCTGTCCTCATGGGTTAGTCCACAACCAGGGTTGCAGAGGCTGTAGAGGTCTGGGGACGGCTGTGAGCTGCAGCGGCAGCACAGGGCTGCAGGGTTTCGCCCCTGAGCTCAGCTCTGCCTTCTGCCAAAGGAGCTCATTCCAAGAGGGAATCACACACACAACGCTTGCACTGCTTCAGGGCATCCGTGCTCTTCCAGGGCAGTGGGCACCCTCTCTGCCCAGGAGCCTTGATGGGCAGCTGGGGCAGTTTGTTGCTCCTGGACACACTGCTGTGCTTCCCCTGGGCTTTTTCAGCCTGACGTGTGAGTTATGTTGTTTGGACATCCATGGATGCTCAGAAACCTCCCCTAACCACAAGGGAGTGGGTTTCTCGGAGTGGGTTTCTCCTTTTCCCTCCTCTGGGCACCCGAAATCCCTGCCTGCCCTTTTCCTTTCCTCCTGGCCAGGTATGGGATGAGCGGCTGGCCAGGGCAGCGGAGGCATGGGCTGCACGCTGCCTGTGGGACCACGGCCCCCCCCAGCTGATGAAATACGTGGGGCAGAACCTCTCCATCCACTCGGGCAGGTGAGTGCCCTGTGAGCAGAGCTGGCTCCTAGGGACCCCCTGCACCCCATGATGCTGAAGGAGGAGCAGCAGCCCCTGGGTCAGGGAGCAGAATGGTTCTCAGCTGGGGTTGCAGAAACTGAGATGCAACCAAGAGGCACATCAAGCCTCCTGGGGTGGAGGAGGAGGGTTCAACTCCTGCAGTAGGGTAAATGTGGGAAACCAGAGATGCCCGCTGGTCATTTGGGGATCATGGCATTAATGTCTTCTGCCAAGCACATGAATCAGGGGGATGTGGGTCCTGGAACCCCACCATGCAGCTCAGCACTCAGGTGCCCCCAACAAGGGCCACATCTTTCAGCTTTTGGCACAAGTGGATATGGCCCAGGGATGTCATTGCCCCTGCCCCATCCTGCTTCTTTCCCCCATTCCCTCTATATGGAGCCTTCCTCCCCCACCTCTCCCTCACCCATGTAAGGTGGAAGAAGTCCACTGTACTCACAGCACCTTTTGCAGGTACCGCTCCGTTGTGGACATGGTGAAATCGTGGCACCAGGAGAAGCAGCACTACTCCTTCCCCCATCCCCGTGAGTGCAACCCCCGCTGCCCCTCCAAATGCAGCGGCTCTGTCTGCAGCCACTACACGCAGGTGAGCACCACAGCCCCACGCAGCCCCCCACAACCCCACGGGACCCAGCTGCAAACTGGGGGGCAACTCACAGCACCTTGAGCTGCTACAGCACCCCATGCAGTGAGCAGCCCTTCTCCCAGGAGCAGCTGGGATCCGGGATCGAATCCTGGCTGCTGCCTGCTTCAGCTCCAGGCAGCTGGAGCGGTGCAGCAATTCCCTCCCACCCTGGACCCCCGTGGGAATCGGGCTGCTTGTATGGAGGTCCCAGGGTCTCACAGCCCACTGAAGGGCAGCTGGGACCTTCTGGCCAATTGGTTGGGAGGTTTGTGGGTTTTTTTAAGCTTTTTCCCTACTTTGGCCTTTTTCTCCTTATTATCCCACTGGTACCTCAAAGGTGGTGACGAGGGGAAAAAAAAAAAGCCTCTGTGCTTTTGCCAAGTGTGAATCCTCTCCTCTGTGATGGAGCAGCTTTATAGCCCAGCCGTGTCCAGCTCCCCGGGAATGCAGCCCCTTCATCCCCTGGCACATCCACCGGCAGCCTGGCCGGCACGAGGTGGAAAAACTCCCTCTGCTCCCCTGCGTGGTGGCAAAGCTGTGCCAGCCCCTAATTACCTCCTCTGCATGGCTCCAACCTGAGCATCTGCATCCCCGTGTGGCTCATCCGTGGGGATGCTCCAGGTTGCAAATGGGCAAGATACATTTTTAAAGGAAGAAATTCAGTCTGGAGAGGCATTAGGAGGAAATTCTGGTTCTGTTTCATGTCCCTGTGTGCAGGGTAAGCTGCCAGCAGTGATTCAGGGTGAGTTTGGGAACTAATTTGGGTAAGTCAGAGAAGTGACCCAGACTCTGCTGCTCATTTGAGTGAGCTTGGCAAGGCATGCCCTTGCAGGCAGCACGGGTTGCAGGCAGAAGAGGGACAGCGAGAAATCACCCTCTGGTGACAAAGCTCTGCCCGTGATGGGCACAGCATCCAGCCCGAGGAACCGGGGCAGGCGGGATGTGATTCACTGGTGGGACAGNAGGGATGTGATTCACTGGTGGGACAGAGCCCTGCGCTGGGGTCCCGGGGTGACCGGTGGTGGGACGCCTGGGCCGGAGGGTCACTGAGAGCGGCTGTTCTCTGTCCCGGCGCAGATGGTGTGGGCGTCCTCCAGCCGCCTGGGCTGTGCCCTCGGCACCTGTGCCAACGTGCAAGTGTGGGGCAGCACGTGGCGGCACGCCGTCCTCCTCGTCTGCAACTATGCCATCAAGTAAGTGCGTGGAGGGAAGCCCCCTGTGCTATCCCCCCACCTTGCTGCCTGCTCCAGTACTGGCGGCGAGCCTGTGGCACCCAGAGGTGATGCCCTCCTCTCTTTCTAGGGGCAACTGGCTGGGAGAAGCGCCGTACAAGGTGGGGCGGCCGTGCTCAGCCTGTCCCCCCACCTATGGTGGGGGCTGTTCGAACAACATGTGCTTCACCGGACTCAACTCCAACCAAGTCAGCTGGTTCTAGGCTGCAGCCCTGCGAGGAGGCCCCCGGGGTGAACTAGAATTATTTATAACACTATCCCCCCCCCGCAGCCTGGCTGTCCAGCCTGCTGCATCCCTAGCGCCGTGTAGGAAACTGCTTTTTTAACACAACTCTCCAGCAGCGCTCGCATTGTCTGGCTGCTTCCCAGTTTGGGGGAAACAGGAAAGGTTCAGATCCCTGTTACCCAAAATAGGGACAGTTTGGGGATGCATGGAGGGAGCGGGGCTGGATGGCACGGTCCCTGACCCGGGGCTTGGGGGCTTTCCCCACGTGACCCTCGCCTGTGCTAAGGCAGAGGCTGGTGTAAGCAAATACCAAGAGGTTCCCCTCGTGGTGAGTGGCTGGAGGAGAATTGGGGAGCTCCAAGTGTGCCCCTGCTCCCTTGGCAGCCCCTCCCGCCACAGGGCCCCCAGCTCCAAGCCCATCAATAAAGCAGCTTGGAGACCCCCATGCTTGTGTCCGTCCTCCCTCACTCGCGGCGTGAAGCCTTGAGGTAACACCAAACTGGGTGCCTTTGCTCTGGTTTTGGGGATAAACAGCGAAGGGGTGAAGAAGCCCTCGGTGTGGGCCAGCTCTGCAGGAGATGCCCGGGCGCTTTGCTCCATCGTGTGGGAGAAGCCAGCACTGCTAGGACACCTGGTGATGATGCTGGAGAGCCACGAGCTCCCTGTCCCACCCAGGCTGCCCCACGCCACCCCGCTGCCCTGCCTCACCCCCAATGCTACTGGTGCCCATTGTCCACATCCCCTCCCTCTCTAAGACCTCTCAGCACTCAGAAAACTCAGGGGTCCCCAAATTCCGAGGCCTTGGGTCTGAGCGCCGAGCTGCAGATTCCCATGCTGAAGCGCAGCGCATCCCGGCAGTCCCCTGCCTGCGCCCCCTCCCATCCCACCCCGCTGCACACTCCCTTGGGATGTGCTTTCCCATCCAGAGAAGCAGATGACCCTAATTGTGTCCCCTTGGGGTTTCAATATCCGTGGTGCTGGGGGGTCCCAGGGCTGGCAGGGACTCCTCAGTGCCTCCGCCAGCCCGGTCCCTTCCCAAGATGTACGGGAGGCCTTGCGCTGCTGACTGATCGTTTTCTCAGCTCCAGCTCTGGATTCCCCATACATTTGGTGTCACTTCAACATCACCTCTTGCACATGGCCCTGCTTGCCTCAGCACAGACCCCCTGGGATCAGGGGCCACAGAGCCACCAGCGGCACAGGGCTCTACCCCAGGGCTGGGAACCGCATCTGCACGCCCTGGAGCATGAGGTCCCCAGGGCTCGTCCTGGGTCCTGCAGTCCAGGGGGGAGCACAGATGTCCGTGAGTGGCTGTGACACCTTACAAGTGCCGCTGATTTGGGGAGCAGAGGGAGACAGGAATGAGCTGCAAATGCCCTGTGTCCCGGCCCTGCGCTCAGGGTACCACCCTGTGTGCCATCATCGCATCCCTGCTCCTCCCCATCCCTGCTTAAAGGTTTCCCCGTGACCCCTCTGGTTTTGCACCGAGGGGACAAGCCCTGACCCACAGCCAGGGCATTTCGTTCCTTGTGCTTCCGTCAGGCTCCGCTCTGCCTGTGCCAGTGCGTGCCAGCCCCACGGCGTGTCCCACGGGCCCTGGCCCCCCATGCGGTGCTTGCCCCGTGCCTGCAGGCAGGCTCGGCCATGGCTTTCCCATCGCGGATGGGTGACGGCACAACAACCGGCAGCGCCAGGGGCACTGCGGAGCTGGAGCTGGCTGCCCCGTACCCCCGACAGCCGGGGGTGAACCCCAGCCCAGCGGCTGCCCCAGCCTTGACACCGGGTGGAAATGAGAGCCCCAAAAGTGTCCAGTAAAAGCCATGTTTGAGTTTCTAGCTTGGCAGCAGTTACTATAGCTACAGCAACGGCACCTTGCAGATTGGTTTCCATAAGAGCCTGGTTACTATTTAACATCTCCACCCACATTAGCCCTGATTAAGCGAATCAATAAGATAACAGGAGAGGCAGGATTCCTTGCCCTGCCTCTCCGTGCTCCCTCCTACCTTCACCTAGTTCCTTAGTGAAAGACATTTTTATTTATTTATTTAGATTTCTTTTTTATTCCTCCACTTCCTCTGGTTTTCACCCCAAGTCCCCATAGCAGTAGCCGGCGAGACATGGTCAATGTAAGCACCCAGCTAAGCGCTAAGATGGAGGCTCCATATGGTGAGTACAGCGTTTCCATCGCCCGCGCTGCCGCCCCGGCGTCGCTCGCGGGAAGCAGGGCTGGGAGCAGGCAGCGGCCCCCGGCCCTGCACCCCGGCTCCGCCGTGCTGCCCGGCCCCCGCTGGCCCAGGCACCTGCAAAGGATGGAGATGGAGGCAGAAAAAGCGTCCCCGATTAATTTTTATATAGTATAAATACATGTATATGTATTTTTTCTCTTTCACTCTGCTTGGCTCGAAGAAGGAGGCACGTGCCCGAGGGAGCAGAGCTGTCCGACCTGCTGGCAGAGGGGCTGCCGCAGGGCTCGCAGCACAAGTGGAAGCAGTTTAGGAAGGAGGTGACGTGCTGCCGCGGGACACGCAGCCAGCCCCAACGCAAAGGGTGCGGGCGGCCCGTGGCACGCCCGGGCTGCGGGAACAGGCACAGCGGGCATCTGCCGGCGCTGCTGCTCTCGCCAAGGGCTGGGGCCGGACTGGTGGTCGTGCTGGGCAGGTTTCCCAGCAGGGAGTGTGGTGCCCGGATGAATGGCAGCCTCTGGTCTCCACAGCGCAGAGCACTGGGGGGCACGCCATTGCCCGGGGTGCCCCGGCTGCGGGCAGATGCCCGCCAGGCCTGTGCCCATGCTCCCGGCATGGCACAGCCGGTACCAGCCCAGCGCTGCAGCTCTCCTCGGCTGTGCCAGATGCCAAGTGCCAACAAACGCACTTGGGCACGGGGGGACGGGTCCCCTGCCCGGGCTGTCGTCAGCCTGCTGCTATCCTTGGGACGAGTCCAACTGTGCCCGTGCTGCAGCTTCCCTGCACAGTAAGGGGCTGGCGCTGCTTCCGTCCCCTGTGGTCTGGGAAGCCCAGCTCCCAGGGCATGGCCAGGGTGTGGAGCGAGGCTCCAGCAGATGAGGTTTCACAGTTACAAGGTTCTCCATCACTTCCTCTGGCTCTCCGTCACATGCCATGGCTCTCCATCACTTCCTTTCAGCTCTCCATCACTTCCTTTGTCTCTCCATCACTCTCCATCACATCCTCTGGCTCTCCGTCATGCTACCTTGCCTCTCCTCACTCTATTTTTCACATCCTGCTTCTTTTCCCCTTTACCACAGCCCACTCACGCGCATGCACAGCCTCACCAGCCCACGCTCCAGACACCATGTGTGCTGCAGCCAGAGCCCAGGGGGACTTGTGGGGTCCCCAGGCCACCTCCTCATGCTTTGCTCATGGTCCTGTTCTGGGTGGTGGCTTCTCTTGCTCCAGGCCTGCAGCCTCCTGTGGCTACCACCTCCAGCCCTAACCTGCCCCTGTGCTGGGCACCCCCGCTGCGAGGCCCCGTGCCTCCTTGCCCCAGCCCCCAGCGTTTCTCTACTCTCCAGATACAATTCAATATCATCCCACATGGCCCCGTGGTGAGCCATGGCGGGATGTGGGGCTTATTGGCTTTTTGGTGGGTCCCATTGCAATGAAAATGTGTAGGAATTGCACGGGATCTGAAATAGCGTTGCTGGGCCAAGCTGTAGCAGTCAAGCAGTTATGAAATGCTGACTTTCAGCCTGTTTTTACCGGGTCGCTTGTCTGTATGAGCCAGGCCCACAGGAGCCGGGTCTGTGGAGGAGTTATCATCTCCTGTGGCTCTGAGCCACAGCCGCCAGCAGCAGGACAGGGCCTCACATAAGGCTGGACTCAGGAAAATACCAAGGTTTTGGTCTGTTTGGTGAAGGTTGTGGTTTTGTGTCCGGCTGGTTTGGACAACATGTGAGGAGCTGTGCTATGAAGTCTGCTTGTGAGCGAGTGAAACGAAGGTTTCACGTCTCTCAGATACACAGAGGACTGGATCCTGGGGAGAGGGCGCCTCTGTGGGCTGGCCCAGCAGAAGCGGGTGCTGAGCATCTTCCAGGGTGAAGCCCCGAGCGAGTCGCTGTGCAGGAAGGGACACTCGTCCCCCACTGCTGCTGGTGGGGAGATGACTCCTGACCCACCAGGATGAGCTCGCAGGGAGCAGCTTGTGCCTCATTTGCAGAAGAGGAGCTCAAGTGATGCTCCCGTCAGCCTGGGAGACACAGCAGAGCAGGGTGGTTGGGTCTGGGTGTCCCCAAAGCCTGGGCACCTGTGTCCTGCTTTGCCCCGGGGTGCAAAACCAGCCTAATTTCTGCAGCGAGCAACAGGCTTTGCCTGACAGATGCAATCCAAGGAGTGGAACAAGCTCTTTAATCACTTATGATTAAGTTCTGCTCGCCTGTAGCCAGCTCCAACGTGAACAGCCGCTTGCCAGCCCCGGCACATCAGTGACCTTAAACACTGGCAGGCAAATCTTTCCGCTGTTAATTTTCTCCTCGTTTTGTTTCCTTTTTTTAAATCCTGATTTTCTCATGGCGTGGCTGGGGAAGAATCGCTGCACATCCCACCCGCAGCCACTCTCCCCATCTGCCCCCACGGCCGGCACCCGCTGCCTGTGAGCCCGTTGCGGGGCCGGGCTGCCGAGCCTGGGGCCTTGCAAGGGGGAGAGAAAAAAATAATACCAATAAAAAAGTGAGATGGGCCTCGCAGACCAAAGCAAGAGGAAACTCAGAGTGTTGTCAGAAGGACGGGAGTCCTCATAAATAAAAGGGGTGAAAAAGTTGTCCAAAGAGAGGCAAGGAAGGGCTGGAGGGGATGGGGGACTGGGCAGCGCCTGGCTTCCCCGGCAGCCTGCAGCACCGTGCGGCTGGGCTGGGTGGCAGGTTGGCCACAGCAGATGGGATGTGCTGTGAAGCAGATGCAAAGAGGTGGCTGAACCCTTCCCAGGGTCACTGGGAAGTTTATTCCCCTGTGAAGCACTGGGGGTGCTCCATGCAGCAGTGTCAGTGCCGTGCCCACCAGCACCGCCCTCATACACAGCCTCCACGGGATGATACGGTTATTTTCAGAGTTTTCTTTGATCGATGGAAAGGTTGGCTTCCAGTCCCTGCGGTTTGTGTGAAGGACTTGGAGGACACCTTACCAGGCAGCGACAAAGGTGTCCTGTCTCCAGCACCCTGCACGGGTCCCTGGATGAGAAGGGGGCGATGCCACAGATCCTGGAGAGCCGTGGGGCTGGGGGGCACCTTCACCATCCTCACCAGCACCCACTGAGGATAGGCTGTGAGCTGGAACAGGCTCCTCTGGGCACGCTGGTGTTATAGCCCTGGGGGAGGCTGCAAATGGGTGTGTGAGAGGGTGGGAGGTGGAGGGGGGTTGAAGGGACAGTTCTCTCCCAGCCAGCGAGGAGGCGATGAGCCCCCAACTCCACCTTTATCCTCCCGATGAGACCTGGGGACAACCCAGGCAATTGCCCTCAAACCCAGCACAGGCAGCACCGCTCCTTCGTACTTCGGGGGCAGCTGTGGGAGCTGGGGATCCCCGGGGCCGGTGGTTACAGCAGCGACTGGCGCATGATCGGGGCCAGCTCTGTAAAGCAGCTTTGGAAATTAGCTGAAAAATGCAAGACGTCAGAGCTGCTCAGGAGTTCTGGTCAGATGTGGTGAGCAGTTTCAGCTGAAGAACATAAGAGGAGGCAGAACTTCTGAGTATTTCTACTTTTCACTGTGAAGCAATTATTTTTCATTGTCAAATAGATCTATTTTTTTAAAGGTTTCCCCTAGATACGACCCAAACTGAGCTTTTTCCTCTTGATTTCTCATGTCAGCTGCTATTTAATATCTCTGTTTGCTCCTTGTGCTCTGTGTCCACAGCCTGGAGGCTGCTGGGGACCGGCAGGCGTTAGGACACCCAGCACAGCCCCCTTCACTGTCCCACTCCCATCATCCCCACCGGCTGTTGGGGGTGGCCGTAACACTGGTGCTGGCAGGGTCAGCACTTACCAGGGCAAGGAACAGCTGAGCAGGACCTTGCTGGACCCAGGAGCAAGTGCTGGAGTTTAGATAGGGTGCAAAAGGGACAACCACTGCTTTAGATCCCTTGGTCCAATTCTGAGTGCTGTTTGCTGGTGCTTGGTGCAGGTTTTCCTGGGACAGAGCTGGGGATGTTCCCCCCATCGCAGGGTGCTGCAAGGATGCTGCTCAGTGTCATGGGGTGGCTGTGACTTCCACCGCGCCGGGGCAGCCGCCTCGCCCCGGCTGCTTATCAGACCAGCAGCACACCCTCCTCTTCAACTTCACTTGAAAACATGACGGTATTTTTATAAGGGGGAGTGAGCACAGAGTGCTGCTATCAGCGGGCAGTGAACTCCAGCTCTGGGAGAAGAGGCAGGGGAAGGTTTGAGGAGTGCCTGAGAGCTATCCTGAGCTCCGCGGGGCAGGTATAGCCCTGCGAGTCACCCTTAACAGGAACACGAACGGTTAGTCTTCTGCTGATGTTTCTTCAATGGCATTGAAAAATGATTTTATTTACAGTGAGCGCAAAGGGGTGGTGAGTGGTGGTGGTCCTGCAGACAGCAAGGTCTGGCCAATTTGCCTTTAAATACAGCAATATTTGCAGCAGGACTGGGGCCAGCTGCGGGGGGACAGGGCACCTCACAGGGCAGAGCCAAGGGGCACACCGAGCATGGGGGACTCCTGCAAGTGTCTCTGCCGGCAGGCTCGGGGTTAGAACGGGGCAAAGACTGCAAAAAAGGGTCCATGACTGTTTGTGTTCAGGCTCCTTCTGTTTGCTTTCCTCAAATATTCACGCAAACAACGTTCCTGGCAGAAATACGTGTGGAAACAGCAAATGTTGCAGAATTTTCACGGAAGGCAAATTTCAAGGTAGAGGCTGTATCGTGAAGCCAGGGCTGACAGCTGTGCTCGCCTGCACTGGGCAGAGGCACCACATTCCCACCGGGACCTCTGAGCTAAGCTGGGTCCCAGAAGCAATTACTCCCAGGAATGGCTCATGTCCAAGCTTCAGCCTGAGCATCAACAGAAATTACCCAGGAAATCCCTTCAGGAAATACATGCCTCAAAAAATAACGCTGGGCTCTGGATGATGCACCAAAGGTGTGAGAGAAGTAGTTCCGTGCAGAGCGAGCAGCTGTGCAAAGGCAAAAGCATCAGAAGAGCGGATGGATCCTGGCTCCAAAAAGCCAGGGGTCTGCATGGCTGGACCAGCCTTTCTATCCCAAAATACGGCAGCCACTGGAGGGACTCCAGCTGCGTCCCCATTGTACCAGGAGCCCCAGTGCCAAGGGACAGATGGGGACCATCACCATGGGCTCAAACCCTCTGAGCCCCCAGCACCAAGGTGTCCCTGTGAGCTCAGCTGGTGCTGGCATCTCCCGGTGGGAAGAGGACTGGAGGTGGGGAATGGGAATACTGAAGGCCTCCTTCCACGGGTCACCACGCATGGGCCATCCCCTCTGTGGTTATGCTCTGGGAACTTTGACACCTTCCCCCTCTCTGGACAGCCAAGCTGGTGTGACACCCCAGTTTTCATCACAGCCCTACGGATCTCTCACCTTGCTCATCCTGCCCCAGGCTGCCCAGTTCAGCACCTTCCCTGCAGCTTTGTCCATCCACCCTAAAACTCATCTATGAGGATGGGTGGCTCAGCTCCTGCCACTGAGCAGAGGCACCCGAACCCACCGATGTGGAACCAGTGGGCACCTTTCACCTGCCTCTGCACCAGAAACCTGTACCAGCCATGGGTGTGTGCAAGATTTTATAGGCGATAACCCCTGGGAAAGTGGGAAACGCAGGGAGAGCCGTACACTCAGCTTCCTGGCATGGCCCAACGCTCTGGTTAGGAGAGCCAATGTCAACAGACAGACCTGAAGGAAGGAGCAAAACCAAATACGTGGGCACTTCTCAGAACAAGAGCTGTAAAACCTGCGCAAACCTGAACAAGTGCCACAACACTCTTTTATATGGTCAGAATCAATAGTCGAGCCCACTCAACGTGTTTGCCGACACATAAACTACAGCCACCACACCATGTTTATGGCCCAGCGTTATTCATGGAGGCTGCAGAGCCCGGGTCCTCCTGACGTGCTCTGCCACTTGTCTCCCCGTCTGCTCCCAGGGGAGGCTGGTCATTTTGCTGCAGGATCCCCACAGCCTTGATGCCCTGTGATAAGAAGCTGCTGCTGCTGCTGCTCATCTCCAGCATGCCAGCCTGCCCACGGATTCCAGCTGACTGGGCAAGTCCCACATCCTGTCCCATCATGTCCATCGGGATGGCAGGGTCCATCCCCTGCCCCCAGTGAAAAGCAGCAGCCCAGCCCAGGACGATTCATTGATGTGATGTCACCCAAGGAAATTTGGCCATGGACTGCGAATCTGGGCAGGGTGTCAGGTTAATGGGCAGGGCAACACTGGGGGCTCAGCAGAAGGTGTAAAAGAACAACTGCCCCATGGAAAAAACCCCACCCGTGCTGCAGGTCCCCATCCAGCAAGCTGCATGGCCTCTTGCTTGCAGCCACCGTGGCTTGTGAGCAGGACCAGGTCCTGCCCCAGGGACGAGCAGGCTCAGCCTGGCAAGGTGTCCCAGCAGGGAGGAGCAGAGAAGGCACCAACAGGCACCCGGAACCCAGCCCATGCAGAGCCTGGCATTGGCAAGAGCTGGGAAATGAAGGGTGGAATATGGAGGTGGGAGGGAGAAGGGAACAACCAGCCGGGCTTCAGATCCACAGCCATGGCTGCTCCCCTGCCCAGAGCCTGCTGCCTTCAAGGACTAACTGGTGGTGGGATGGAGGTGGTGGCTTTGCCACCGTGTGGACATCTTGGTGGAAGTAGAGCTGGGTGCTGCCTGCAGCTCATCCACGGGTGTGTGCTCAGGGACTGCCACCATCTGGGAGAGATCTCTGTTGACTTGGGTGTGTTTCCCTGTTACAGGCGTTAAAACCGGTGTGGAAACAGAGGGGTGAAGGGAGGTGTCATGGGGTTAGGCACAGTTCAGACCCAGCCCTGCCCTCGACGCTGCTCCCTGCTCCATGCGGGCATGCTGGGCCCGCGTTGCCAGTGCACCCCTTTCCCAGGCACGGAGTCGAGGTATGGACCTGCTGGTCATTCCCCATCCCTGACCCATCAGGAGCCTTCTGGAAGCTGCAGGCAGCCGTGTGCTCCCCAAATTAATTCGAACGAACCCCAGGCAGCCCTGAGTGGGAGCAGAGGCTCACGGAGATGGGACTTTTAGGAATGTTTTTCCTCCATTTAACGCGTGCCTTTGAGATCGCACTCTGGGTCTGACATCTCTGGAGGGCGGGAATGAGCACCCTCCTCCTTGGCACAGCGAAACTAGAGGCGGGCTTGGCGGGAGGAAAGCCATCCAAGGAGGAAGGAAAGTGCAGAAAAATGGGTGTTTCAGATGGGCTTGGCCCTGCAGGCAGTTCCTCCGGGCACAGAGGCTGAGCGAGGCCACACTCGCTCGTGGTCCTGGTCCCCGGGCTGCACTTCAAAGGCACCCAGTTCTCCCTGTCAGCAGTCAAATCATTGCTCAGCGCCTGCGAAAACCCAGCGAAGTGCCACTCTGATCCCTCACTTAATTTTCCTCCTCTGGGCTAAGCAGGGCCACACATGCCAGCACACGCTCCCTGCAGAGGAGAAAAGTCTTGGTGCTCAGCAGCCTCCGTGCTCCCCTCTGGGCTGGGGTCAATGAGTCAACAGGAGGCTGTCGCAGAAGCTTCATCTCCTGATGAGAAAAGCAGAGAGCGCAGTGCTGTGGTGGCAGAGAGGGGTTTCCTGCAGCCTGGCAGTTAGAAAACCTCTTCTCTTCCTGCTGGGCTTGCCTTGGCTGGGCCGCGATGCAAGGCACGAGCCAAAATCTTGGGCTGCCTGGGACACGGAGGCTCCTAATTCCCCATCGACAGCACCAACGTGCATATTCGATTAGGAAATCTCAGCCCTGGGAGTTTCCCAGGTCTTATTTTCCTTGGGAGAGGATGGGGAGAGGAGGACACCAGCACAGAGGAGGCAGGCACCCAGGGAGCCGCGGGAGAGCTCCGGCAGTGACGTCCCCAAGCAGCTTGAACCACTGGAGATGCTCTCTGGGCTGTGCAGGACACAAAGCTCAGGGCTGCCCAAAGACGGGGAGCAGTGTGCGTGCAGCTCCCTGCCTGCTCCCCTGCTTCTCTCTCCATTGTCCCAGCCCTGCGTGTCGGGACGGCGGCTGGGAGGGGAGACAAAGGTTGTTTCTCAAGGAGACAGTGTTCTGGGTATTTATATAGAAACACTTTAAAGCGAAAGCAGCCAGCCTCTCCCCGGAGATGGAGCCAGACCCGCTCCTGCTGTTAAACACACCCAGACACGTTTTCCAGAGCAGCCTCCAGAGCTGCCTGTGCAGTGGGGCACCCCCTGCCCCACCGAAACACAGCGGCAGGCCAGAGGCCAGGGTGAGGGCACCTTGGAAAGGTGGCCCAGAAAGCAGCAGGTATTGCTGCGGGCGCTGGCAGTGGGGCACAAACCCAGAGCCACCTTATAATTCCCCTCCGGGTAGTAGCCAGAACCCTTTAAAACCTTCGGCTCTGCAGCACAAACTCCAGCTCCCCATCAAATCTCATTGTGACCAGCATTAAGGGATTAGCGGGTCCCTGCCGCCGCTCCGCAGCCAGCTCCGGGCATGGCTTGTGCCCCGCTGCCCGCAGGGGGCTTGCCGGCTGAACGGCCCCGTCGGAGGCCAAGACTCCCCTAGCCCTGCCCGCAGAGCCGGAAAATGAATGGCAGCAGATACGACCTGCTCCGGGAAACACCAGGTACCCCCCGCGCTCCCCCTGGTACTCGCAGCAGGGAGAGAAGTAGCTGCATAGCCTGCGCTGCGGAGGTTATATGAATGAAGGGCATTGGCAGCCCCGCCATGGGGCCTCCAGTGGGGTTTCGGAGCAGCTGAAATACCCTTATCCCCACCTATGTATTGCTGGTCCCCATCGGATGGGACCCCCTCTGGTTTCTGTTTAGCCCTATGGCTGTGTGGAGGGAACACACCTGATTATGGGTGGTGATGGCTGATGTCCCCAAACTTGGTTCTGGGGCTCCTGAGAGAGACACCCCAACGTGGGCGGCATGGTGGAGCGGGTGCTGTGACTCCCTGGGGGAAGAGGTGGCAGAGCCGGGCTGGTGCCCCACAGACGCCCCAGTGACATTTCCATTTGGGAAATGAATTGATCGTTCTCAGCCCAGTTCCCAGTGTCTGGCATTACTGCTGGGGATGGATCCTGCCAGCTTGCAGGGCACCCTCAGGTCCTGTCGTGTTCGCTGCCTGCTCCTTAGCCGAAGAGGTCTGCAGCGGGCTTACCCAGCCCACATCATGAAAGCTTTAAAACAACTAAGAGAGAAACAGTTTCAATGCCAACATTACCGGTTGCACAGAGCTCTTACTAGAAAGGTTTTTTTGGGTCCCCATCCATGGCCTCCTCCAGTGCACATCCCTCACCAGCCGGCCCCAGCCGGCAGAGGGACCTCGGTGTGGAGGTGAGGCAGTGAGGAGCTGGCTGGGCTCTGAGTGCTGCTGGGGGTCTGCAGGCACTCGGACATGTGTGATGCATCCCGAACCCTGAAGCGCTGCTCCTCGCAGAGCTTCATCCACAAAACATCCCGACAGCCCCAGCAAAAACCCTGGGGCTCCTCTTGCTTGCACAATTCTCCCCAGGCAGGCCTTGTGCTGGCGGTGGGGTTCATGCCTCCTGGGACAGCCTGCACGCCGAGCCACCATGCCATGGGATGAGCTCCCTGTGCCAGCGCCGCACTGGGAGCCACATGCTGGAAGCTGCTCCCAGCAAATACCTGCGCTCTTTATCAGCTGGCGATTGATTTAGAAAAGTTCATGGCTTCAGCATCCCATGATACGTTTACTAGAAATGGTTCATTTCCTCAAATGATGTAGTTTATGGTCATAATATATTTTAATTTCTTTATGATAGAGGAGGCCAATGGCACTGGGCCTTGCAGGAGTGTAAAGGGACAAATAATAGTGTTATCCTGTCTTGGAGACATAGGTCGAATCCTCAAAGGCTAATTAGCAGTTTGCCATGTTGTTTGTTAGCCGGGAGCCAGGCAGCTGGCACTGCAGTGTCCTGGCAGTGGGTTTATGGGGCTGTGGAGACATGTGATCCCCTCCCCTTGCTGTCCCCCATGCAACAAACCTTGCGTGTAGACAGCTCCGGCGTGCCTGCACCCCGCTTTCTGCTGTGGGTGTTTGCTCCCGTGGCAGCAGACAGGGTGGCTGTGTTGCACAGGAGAGTGCTGGGGTGGCCGCGGGCTGCAGGGGTGCGAAGCTGCTGTGGGCATGGAGCCCCCAGGGACTGCTTCGCTCCCGGTCAGCCCCTGGCGTTTGCTGTGCACTGGCAGTTGAGGACGTTGAGGACAAGACAGGCTATTCAGGCACCCTGCACACCCTGTGGAGACAGAGCATTTTGCACTAACTTGTTTCCTTCTGACTCCAGAAACTAGAATCTCTCAAATTTTAATGTACCACCTTATTAATTTTTTTCCCATGCCCAGCCTACCTTTCCCAGTTAAGACTCAACCAGCACCCTTCCCCCTTCCTCGTGCTGCCTCCTGCCACACACACGTGACCCGTTCCTGAGATGCTCTCCCGAAGTTCAGCTCCCCAGCCTGGGCTGACTTTGCCAGCCAGCCCGGGGCGCAAGGAGGGTGGCAGGCGGCAGCTCACGGCTGTCTGATTCCTTTTGCCCTTGAAGAGCCCCGGACTTGCCCTCCTTTAGGAGGGGCAAACGCGGGCTCCGACCATCCCCCTGCCCCTCTCGCCCCGCTGCAGCTCTCCCTCCACACCCCCAGCAGCTTTGCAGACTTTTGCCATAATTTCTAGCGAGGGCCGACCCAGAGCGCCCCAGCAGCAACTGGAGGTCCCTTCCAGCACGCATGGTGTGCTGACGCATCCACCTTTGCAAAAAGAGAAAAAAAAATTTAAAAAGGTAAAACTTACTTTGTAACCTTTGTTGATTTTGGCTGTTCCCCTCTTTCACCTATTGCTCCACCAGCTGGAACGATTCAGGGGCTGGTTTGTGTGTATATAATGAGTGCATGAAGTTGATGAAACCTAACAGCCCTGCAAACAGCTGGCAAGGGTGAAGGGAGAGACTTGCTTGCCTGCCAGGCTCCGAGCTCAGACAGGATCCTTTTCCTGGGAAGCTGCAAGATTACTTCAGTTCCAAAGGGATCATCTCCCCCAAGATCTCTCCAGGTCCAGACATAGGCTGCCAAGATCTCTGCCACACTACATGTGTGAGCTGCCAAGGCATGGAAGGCAATAGGTGCTCACTGTGGGCAGCAAACTCCTTCCAGCACTGCTGCTTCCCTGTGCCTTCTGCTCCCCCGTTTAAACTGGAACTGCTGGATTCGAGCTGAGCATCTGCCAGCATAGACAGCAAATATGGAACAGCGTGTGGCAAAGTCTGAGCTTTTCTGGATTTCCTCCCAAATAGGCAGGAGAGCGATTTGCTGGAAAGTGTCTGGGTCTCCGTTGGGTTGGGGTTTGGGTGGAGGCAGTGCTCGCCGTGTGGGGGTTCAGGTGGGGCAAGTGGGATCGGGGTGGGGGGTGGGGGAACTGTAGCGTGGGCCGAGTTGCACCCTGTGGTGTAATGGAAGAAGATGAATCTAACAGTTCCTCTCCCTCGCTTGGTCTTGGGCTCGTTGTGTGATTTTGCGTAACAACACAGCAGTCAGGTTTCCAGAGTCACAAGTGCCGGGTTGCAGGTCCCAGAGGACAGATGCTGTTTCTGAGGGCTGCAACGCAGCCGGAGGGGTTGCAAATACACACCGGCAAATGCACAGCTGCCCTTCGGAGAACAGCTCAAACTTACTGTCCTTGCAAAACAACAGCTCCCCAGAGTACTCCGAATTACTTCCTCAAGTGATCAGGGCCTTTGTGAGGCAGAATAATAAACCCCTTTCTGGTCCGGGGATGAAAGGTACTCTAGCATATCGCTAGAGCAGTATGTGCTGAAACGGCCTGACTGTCCCCATGTTTGCAGTTCTTTCCCTACCACTTTTGCACAGCAGCGATTTATTTTAGCTCCATTAATTGCCTCCGGCTCCAACATCCATCCCAGCTTTGGCCGAAATGCACGTGTTGCTTCTGGTGAGGAGCTGAAGCAGAATCTGCTCCCTCCTTTCAAGTGCCTCTTCCCCATGTCCAAAAACTGCCTTGATGCTCCGTACGGTGATTTTATGGCCTGGGGGCCTGGGCAGTTCTGGTCTGTTTGGCCACTTTTTGATAATTTTGGCATTGGTGAGAAATAGCCAGAGGCTGCAGTGAAGCTGCCTCTGTCACCCTGAGCTGTGCCGGGGAGCCCGGGGTGCCACCGCATGGCACAAGCTCACTGGTGACAGCGTGTCCAGGGTCTGCTCAGGCATCGCCCGTCCTGGGCATCACCCCTGGCTCCGAACAGCGTCTGTCCCAACCTCAGCAACAGGCGCTTCAGCGCTGGGGAAATTAAATCACCAAAGCAATTTGTTGTTGAACAGGACGATAAAATGCCTCTGCCTTCCCCTGGGCGCGGACCTGGCACGTGGCTGTGGCCACCTCCTGCCTCTCAGGGCTGGATCTTTCTGATCCACCTCCTGGGAAGGAGGTGGTGGATCTTTCTGGTTCACCTCCACAAAGTGTTTTGCCAGGGCAGGGCTGTGCCGCGTGTGGCCGGCAAGAGGCAAACAGACCCTAAACAACTTCTGCTGAATCATCAGTTTTCCTGGAGGCTTCTTGCTGCTGCTGGGCACAGAGATGGGAGAGGACTCCCCTCCGTGTGTCCATCACACGACTGCCTGGAGCAGAGGCAAAGATCCACCGCTCGAACCGGGGGCTTGTTTCAGCTGCAGTGCCCCGCAGCCCCCCCCAGGCCCTGCCAAATTCCTCGGAGCTGCTTATTAACACTGACAGCTCCGCTCCGGAGCCACGGCACGCCGCGGCAGAAGGCAGAGGGGTTGGACGGCGCGGCCTAAATATCCCTGTTTACAAAAAGTCTGACAAAACACAAGCCCTTGGCTTTATCTTTCCTATTTGGAAATAGCCGCAGAGCAAATATACTTATGGCATGAAGGGAGGGGGATTTATATTGACTTTAGAAAAAGCTGTTCTTTAAAAACAGGAAAAAAGCTCATCCTCGAGCGGCACGGACTGGCTGCTAAACCCAGCAGTCCTGCGTAGGGGCTTAAAGCCTGCCCGCTAATCTGCAGCAGTTCTGCGTGAGCAAGTCATGCAGTAAACTGCTCTCTGTTAATTTTTTAATGCAGAATAAACAGGTCAAGAAATGATTAGCATGAGAATAAGTTGAGCTTAATCAGGAGAATCAGAAAAGATGAGAGGGAAGAGGCAAATTGGAGTTATCAGTTAACCATATGGAGTGGCTCTGCCTCCACAAGCTCATGTTCCCTCTCGTTTTCCATCCTCTCTGAAACTACCTTTTTTCCCCCCTTCCCTAATTTAAATGACGAGCTAAAATTGCTGGTATAAGCACAATGGAAGCCCTTGTTTCTTCTTCTCTTTTTCTATCTGCAATGGCTGCCCAATGAACTGCAGGTGATAAGACTCCTACCTGGTTATTCCTGATGGTTCTTCCCATTCCTTGTGGAGAAAGGGAGCTGCTGACATTAAGGTTGAAACGTGAAAAATCCGTTTTGTGCAAGTACAAGCACTCTGCTCCGGTGCAAAAGTTTCGGCGTGATCCTGGCAGATCTGGGAACTGAGCGGAGGCATCCGTGGGCAAGGGGAAGAGCAGCCCTCAGGACTGCTTGGAGTGGAGTTTGGTCAGTGGTCGGAGATCTATATTCTCAGATAGGCAGGACTTTGTCCACAAACTGGAATTTGAAATTTCAAAGGGGAAAAAAAAAAAGCAGAAGGGACCTTTGCATGTGTGGAGATGACTACGCTGGTGACGTTCCCCTGGGACTTTTGTTCTTTGTCTTGTCACTCAGCTTCGTGCTTCTCCAACAGCTCACTTGGTGAAACGATGGTGGGCTGAGCAGGGGCCCCATCCTTGTTCAGGGCTCTCCTGCTCTGGAGAGGTTTCAGACCCGAGCCCATCTCCGCTTCACTTGCATGCCAAGGAAAAGCCACTCCAGCCCCGCAGGGGCCTTGGAGCTGTGAGTGACATGGGAGGAGCTGCAAGGGACAGCGGTGGCATTGCTGATGTAGGACGAGGTTGGTCCTGCTGGCTCTGGGCACTGGCATTTCTGCCAGGGTTTTCTTGAGAGTGCAGAGCTGTGAGAGGTAAAAGCGAAGGGCAGTAGGACCTCAGGGTCCCAGCTGTGGCCTGGCCACTGTTCATGCTCAGAAAGTTCATAGGCGACCCCAGACTGGGGGGTCCAGTCGATGCACTGGAGAGCCAGCTGGAGAAATAGGCCAGCAGGAGCCATAGGAGCATAACCCACGCATGGGCATCGAGGATGGGGCCAGGATCCTGGTCTGGCACGTGGCAGGAGAGGATCAACGGCCACAAAAATAGAAATGAGGGAGGTTCAGGCAGCATCTAAGGATAAATTTATTCACCACAAGGTCAGTCAAGCATCAACTGCCCAGAGAGGTTGTGCGGTCTCCATTCTTGGAGGTGTTCAAGACCCAACTGGATAAAGCCCTGAGCAACCTATGCTGGTCTCACAGCTGGCCCAGGAGGTTGGAATAGAGACCCTGAGATCCCTTCCAACCTCAGTTATCCTTTGATCCTACAAAACCCTGTGCAACACAGTTGACATGAAGAGCTAGCAAGCGTGGTAGCTGATGGCATCCCTATCATAAACGCTGTATTAAATAGTCTATTCCTCATCCTCGTTTATTGAGAAGCATGGATCTTATTTTCAGATAATCCCCTTTTGCTTTGGATGAATTTGCCAGTCAGAGACCTATAGATAAGGCAGAATTTGTGTCATGATGTGCCAGTGTGGGAAAAGATCTACTGCTAAACGGATAAAAAATAAATAATTGCTTGGTGCAGAACACTTTATGCCCTGGAGCTCTCACGGTCTCCTTTGCAGCCATCTCCTAGCATAGGAAAAGTGGGTGGAGGGGACAGAAAACGGGGACAGGAGGAGAGAGGAGACGGCCTGAAAGCTGAACTTTCCCCGAGCGCCTGGTCTGGAAACGGCCTTCACGCACCAGTGGGGGTTTGCCCGCTGCGAGTTGTCTGTCTCTGGAATAGAAGCAACAAAACATCTGTAGGACAGAAGCATTTGAATCAGTCCCACAACCAGCTGCTGACCTGAACAGCTCCAACCTCCTGCAGCACCCTGGGGTCCTGTTGGCTAGTACAAGCCATGACTATGTTGGCAAGCTGTCCCAAAACCCACCAGCAGAGATGTGGAGGGAGATGAGGACTTCTCAGGCAGAACATCTCCATGGAGACATCTGTCTCCTGCAGCAGACCTTGCCCTGGGAGCAGCCAAAACGTTTCCATCACGAGCCCATGTCCGGGGCAAAGGAAGCGCACGGTGTCCTTGGCTGATTTGGTCCTTGGCCTCTACACTGAGAGAAGGGATTTGGGAGGGGGCACCAGCGACTGACAGAGGACAGTGGTAGGGAGAAAACAACAGTCAACACGACCCCAGGGCGGGAAGCGCTATGTCCCATTGACAGTCCCGGCCTCGAGAGCCACCTAATGCTCTCCAAACTTCCCCGCTCCTTATCTGCCTCTCTCCTGCACATGCTGCCTCTCTGATTTCTATTCCTGGCCCTCTTAATCCTTCCTGCCCAGGCAGCAAAGGGCCTTTGCAGCCTTCCTTGCTCAGCAGGCTGTTTAAGCAAAAGGTTTGTTTTGCTGAGAAGAGCAAAACGGGCCGTGCTTTTACGATATTTTACTAGACGCTGTGGCAAATCCTGCACATATTTGACCTAGTGTCTGTAGCATTTATCTAATCAAAGGGATCACTGTGACCTGGCCAGGATTGGGATGGAGGTCCCTGGGACGAGGCCACGGAGGGGGCTATGCTCTGCCTTAGCATCCCCATCCCAGTGTGCGTGGCATTAAAACAACCCTTTGCTCAGGACTGCTCCTGCCGCAGGGAAGAGCCACCGGCACGAGTGTGGAGAGCTCTGGCCCCTCTCTCGGGAGGACAGACTGGGTGACTGTTTTACCTGCAGCAAGGGATCCTTTACCACCAGTCCCAAGCGCGAAAGCAGGGGCTCTCCCTGTGCTCAGCTTCGCTCCTGCAGACCTGTAGCCTGAGGGTAACTGAGCCGTTTGGAAATGCGACGTGGTCATGGCTTCAAGGGGACAAGGGCTGCTTGAACAATCCCTTCTGCTCCTAAAATAGGAATAGCAAATTGTTGCTAGCGTCGCTGCCCAAAGGCGCGTGCTGCTGTGGAGCCGGAGACCTTGGTGTCACATTGTGGCAGCGATGCCACCGTGGCTGGGGCAGCTCGGGGTGCGCATTGGGGTGCCTGGACAGCACAAGTACAAGCCAGCTGGGCGTGCAAATCAGTGGGGAGTGAACTCAGCCACCCACTGCTGGTTGTGAAGTCACGGGGGTGTTTTCAATGCAGGGTGAGCTGATACCGAACTACTAATTGCGGGTTCTCCTGCGCCATCCAGCCGATGCTGTTCAGCGATCAATTAAATTCCCATGCGTCCATCTTGCAATTACATTGAAACGTGTTGGTCCTGTCTCAAGTGCAGGAGTGATGTGCCCAGGCTCAGCTGAGGAGGAGAGCACTCAGGCTAGCAGGAGGAAAGCCCAGGTAGCTCTGCTGCTCGCTCCGGTCCCCCCTGCCCAGGACCAGGGGGTCGGACCTCAGCGCTAGGCGAGCGGTGGCACTGCTGGCGTCAGTGTCAGCGAGCTGGCGGCGGCTGCATTTGCAGAAGGAAAAACCCCACTGCAGAGTAAAGCTCTGCTGAGCTGTAATAACAATTTTAAGACACGTCAGTCAAAACCCAAAAACCTGAGGCCGGGGGCTACCTGGCACAGGTTGGCTCCAGTGGTAGGACAGGAGCAGCCCCAGTGGTGTGCTCTCACTCACCGTTTGGGCATGGTTGCAGAGTGGGATCTGTTTATAGAGCATCTAGTCCCTGTAAAACTGGGTTTATAGGGAAGTAAAAGGAGTCATACGTTGTTACTTTGCATAGCAACGTGTAAATTGCCAGGCAGGCATTGACCTTCTCTGACTGCGAGCGAGAAGAAGGAAAAGGGGTGGGAGGGATGGAGGGAGCGAGAGACGGGAAGATCAGGGAGAAGGCAACCAGCAGTGGAGAGGGGAAGGTAATGACAGAAGTGAAAAGCAACCTTGTTCTCCCTGCACCTTTTTTTCCAAGTTTTTCACCCCAGGTACAATTAAGACCAACACCAGCAGCTCAGCATCAAGGTCAATGTCTCGGGAAGGTGTTTCCTGGGTGGCGGGTGCCTGCTTCTGCGGTCCTGCCTGCGCCTGGCAGCCGGGATCGGCAAAGTGCCTCGAGATTCAATAATAAACAGTCAACAAGAATCACTGCTGCTCCACCAAAAAAAAAAAAAAACCACCAAAAAACCAACCCGCAGCTCCGCAGCGTTCAGCAGTGGGTGAGACGATTAAAGATTAACCCCCTGCCTCCTGCCTCCACCCCTCTGGGGAGTATAGGCCTTGAGGCTCAGCAAATCCTTTCAGAGAAATATTTGAAATAAAAGACAACAGATAGGGGACGCAGTGAAGGCAGAGGGAGGCAGAAGGGCCAATAGCCTCAGACAAGGGAATCGGTACAATCTGGCCCGTGTTTGCTGATGATAATGCGCCTTTCCAAAGCCCTAATAGACATGGAGATGGCAGATTATAGCGCAGCGCTAGACCCGGCATATACGACTCTGGAGTTTGAGAACATGCAGGTGCTGGCTATGGGCAACGGTAAGTCCCCTCCGTCTTCTCCCCTTGGCTGTGGTGGGATGAGCTGGGGGCCGCAGGAGGAGGAGTCCCTGGGGCAGCCGCTGAAATGCTCCCGGGAGGGCTGGGGCACGGCAGAGGTGTCAGCCGCGGTGTTCCCAGCAGCAAACTGGGGGGGTTCTGCTTCCCCCCGGGGAGGTGGTGAAGCAATGCTGTGCTCGGTGCAGGTGGGATGGTGCCCTGCAGCCCAGACGCCTGGGGGACGGGCACAGAGCAGGAGCTGGGTGCAATGTCCCCACTGGACATTCAGCCCAGGGACCGGGGCTGGGGCTGAGCACAGGGCGCTCTCAGACCCCAACTAAGAGAAAAGACCAGCCAAAAGTTTCTGAGTGAAACGCTGCCAACAGCTCCCCAGGCAGACCCCCGAACCGGTGGCTCGGGAGCAGACGGCCAGTCCCACCCCAGCAGTGGCTGGTGCTAGATTTTCCCAGAGCAGAAAGCCATTTAGCACCTAGCAAGGGTGGAAATCCCTATAAAAAGCGATTCAAGTGCTGCCCCTGCAGCTGCCCCGTGGCCATGGCCCTTCCCCGTGCAGTGCTGGGGTGCAGGGTGGCACCCCCTTCCCCTGGAGCGCTGCAGGGCTGGGAGGCTCAGTCCCTGGGAGAAGTGGCCAGGGACCTGGTAAGAATAGACGAGTGTGCCCATCCCCTCAGGGGGTAGGATCACACAGAACCCACCAGGATTTGCAACACTGACCCAACCGTTTGGGGACCAAGCAGTCCTGGTGATTAAATGCTGGGAGATAACAGGAGATTCCTCTCCAAGTCCCCCCTAAAGTCTCTCTAAATACAAGGTTAATGACTAAACGAAGCACACGGCAGGAGGCGACCCCCCGAGCCCTTTCCTCCTGCCTGCTGAGTCACTGAGGCTGCCGGGCACCCCTGTCCCCGGGGAGCTGTGCTGGCAGCGTGGCGTCTCCCCTCTTAGCCTGTGCAGGTCTTCCCTGCTCCATCACGGACGTGACACCGTGGTGCCAAAGCAGCTCTGTTGTGCAATAACCCCTCGCCATCGTGGGTCTCAGCCCCTTCTCCACTCCCTGGGGCTGGTCCTACTCACCCAGGGGTCTCGGGGCCAAGAGCAGCCCCCTCCAGCTCTGCCGATGCCCATCTGAACCTTCGGGGACAAGCCCAGGTCTCGCTCCTTCTCTGTGCCCCTCTCCACCCCGCACGTAGAAGCTCCTGCACAGCGGGCTGCAACTTACTCCCCCCCAGCCTGAGGGCTCCACGGGGCAGAGGGACACAATAATTTTATTTGAGGAGATCAGGCGCAATACAAAATACATGCCAGGAGTGGATGAGTCAGTTGGGTCAGGCGACGCCACCAACACCTCTCCTCCTCCTCCTCTGCCCGGCTGCAGACCAGGGCATGTCTCACCTCCAGGGCTGCTTCAGCACTCCAGCAACCTCCTGCGCCTCTGCCTGCAGAACCTCTGCCTCCTTGTCTGGCCGAGGACTGCAGGAGAGCTCAGTCCCTGCCCTGTGCAGCTCCGCAGCTCCAGCCCAGAGATGGCTGCTCAGCAGGGACCAAGTTTGCTGCTGTCACAGACCAAATGCATCCCGTGTTCAGAGAGGCCTGGGGACTTCTCAAGGAGCTCTTGTCCTCCTACCGTGGGTCTCTACTGTGAGATCTCAAATTTTAAGTAGAATTTCTTCTTTCCTCTCTTTGCCTTAACCCCAAATCAATCCCACTAAATCCGCTCCACTGCCGTAGCCAGAAGCCCACATTTTTGGCACTATGAAATAAACTTAACTGGAAAATTATCCATTAGGCAATAATTTCATTGTCGGTTGGCTATTAGTCTAAGGTGATGTAATTTCTTTGATAGTGGTGCCAATTTTTCCTGGTTCATCTGATTGCAGCATGATATACTGCTAAAAAGGGATTTATCTGCGCCGTCAGAGATGCACACGTAGCATGATTGCAGGCAGATGATCTCTTCCTCTCGCGTGCAAGTCCTGTGTTTAGCTGACACTGGAAATCTAACTTCCCTTGTGGAATGACCTTCATCTAGCCGAGCCCTCGGGATGCGTTTGGAGGAAGGAGGTTTTTGGAGGCAAGCTGCTCTTAGGGATGAGACACAGCCCGAGCGGGCCTGGAAGGAGCTCAGGGCTTTGGGAGCGAGCGGCACGACAGGGTGTGCCAGGCAAGGGCACGGAGAGGCTGGCTTGGGAGGGAGATACAGGAGGGACAGAGAGAATTAGAAAAACAGAAAGCGGGCAGGGAAATGAAAGCTGCTGCCAGGGCTGGGGAAGGGGAGGGCTCAAGACTTCCCTGTGCCAGCTCACTGCCAGGGATCACAGGATCCGCTCGGTTACTTGTGCCAAGGGATGGCATGGGGAGGCTGCGCAGCACCTGCTGCAACATCCATTTCCCTGCAAAATAAGCGCTAAAAATGTAGCCCTGTGCCAGGCAGCGTTGCCTTGGCCTCCCCAACCACCCATGCTCCAGCTACCAAAAGGATCCCTGTTGGGATCAGCCTTTTTGTAGCACCCAGCCCCCTTTCTGCTGGGTGCCAAGTGGGAGCAGCTATGGCCCTCCCGGGGCTGGAGTTACCTATGTCCCTGCCAAACCCAGAGACCGGGGACCAATAGACACAGATATTAAAACCCCAGCAGGTTTCTGTGGCTTTGTAGATCCTGGGTATCATTTGCAACTGGGATTTCCACTGAGGCAGGGGAATGTGCCTGTGCTGATACAGGAAAATGCGCATGGGAGGGGACAATTAGATCAACTGAATTAAGGGCTGATCACTTCAGCCTTGAGGTTTGTTTGGCTTGCTGGAGGGGTTTTAGTGTAGGGCTTGTATGGTTTCGAGCCTTTCAGATGTCCTTTCCTACAGAGGTTGTTGTAATTCCCCCCTGTCCTCCCAAAAAGCCCTGCCAGTGCCAGTCCTCCTTGGCCCTTAAGAACTCTAAGACACATCGGTCTCAGCCACGGTGCTACCAGACTCTGGAAGGTACCCAGCATACAGCCTCCTCCATGCTATAGCATCACCCTTTTTTTTTTTTCCTGTGTTAGCTTGATCCGTCCTTCCTTGCACAGGTAGTGTTTGCCCTCATGGGTTTCCCAGCTGAAGACATTTGAGTTTGTTGTGCACTTAAAGGCTTGTTCTCCTGAAGAACTGTCATGCAGGCTGGAGCTCCATGCCTGGCAGAGAAGCTCTGCAGCAAAGGGAGCTGATCACCTTGTTTCTCTAATAGTGTCTGCTCAGGGCTGTCTTGGGCTCTTTTGGTGCTATAACACAAACACCTCTGTAATGAATCAGCCGCTCGCGCTGAGCTGTAATACCTCAGCTTTAACTCTGGGCCAGCTTTTTCTCTGGCCATTCTACTGAAGCCCAAATGTCTGCAAATCCCTGAGGAATTTCGGCTCAGCTCTGTGACTCCTGCAAACGGGTTTCTGCTTAGTCTGAAGGCGTTGGTGCAGTCAGGCCTTTACGAAGAGCTGTCTCAGCCTGGCACACAGGGGACTTTTGCACCCTCCAAATGCAATGACTTTAGACACTTGGAGCACCCACCACTCCTTACACACCTCTCTGAATGGCCCCTGCCACACAGCCTGGCTGCAGCTGCCTGGTTCCTCCAAAATTCGTCCTCACTGGAAACTGAGTTAGGAAATGTTGGCTGTCTGTCTCACTGTCTTCTTCTTGTGTCCTTCCCCAAGCAGACACATCTCCATCAGAAGCAGCCAACCTCAACACTTCCAACAGCATCGGGGTGAGTGCGCTGTGTGCCATCTGCGGGGACCGCGCCACGGGGAAGCATTACGGGGCTTCCAGCTGCGATGGCTGCAAAGGCTTCTTCAGGAGGAGCGTCCGGAAGAACCACATGTACTCCTGCAGGTAAGGACAGAGGGGACAGAGTCATGTGGCTGAGGTGAAACAGTTCCCAGGAGCTGAACAGCAAACCCCTCAAAGCGCAACAGCATGGTCCTTCATCCTCTTCATCCTCCCTGTGTCCTCCACTAACTTCCCTGACCTCACCCCCCCAGCTGAGAAGGGTCAGAGACTGCTCTTGCTCTGGGATTGCCCTCCAGCGATCACCGGGGAAAGACCCTGGGAGGTCTTGCCCCAGTCTTTTGGGGCCAAGCATATGTTCTTGCAAATGGCTATGGGCAGCTGTGAATGCGGCCGGTAAGCAAGTGATGCCGGGGAGGAAGCCCTATTACAGGGGCTGAGCACCTTGCTACTCAGTGCAGCACAGACCCCACTCACTCCCTGGGGCACTTCAGTGGCCCCCCATCCCTTCTCCATCAGGAGGAGGAAGTGTGTCTGCCACCTCCCTAAAGTCCCGTCACCGTCTGTTACAAGATAAAAGAACATCTGAAGAGCAGCAAGCTGGGCAGCGTGGTGTGCGCGTCTCTGACGACGAGGCACCCGTGCTGCTCCTGCAATTTATGCGCTGCACCTTGGCGGTGGTAACCCACAGCTGTCCCGTGCCATCAGCGGCTGTGACCTGCCTGCTCCCTGCTCTGAGACACAGAGAGTTCCAAGGGAGATCGAGGAATCGTCGGCTCAGACTAAATCACTTGGGCTTTTTGAGTTACTCCTGGTGGCCTGACAGCCACTTGGAGAGAGTGAACAGCAACATGGCTCTAAAACCCTGGGTGACAGAAGGAGGCCCCAGGTTTATGAGTGCATGTGAAGCACATTATCGCTTGCACCCCAGGGCTATTGAGGCTGGCCGCCCAGGGACCCCCCTCCCCACAGTTCCAGTGGGAAAAGCCAAGCTGCCCAGTTCTTTGGAGACTAGGACTTCATGTAAGTGCTACAGAAATGCTTTAAGAAGTTGCTTTCCGGCATCCATTTGGGGAAATCTTAGCTTGGGGCTTTGAAAAGTGCAGGAGAAACAAGCCTCTTCAAAAGCTACAGAACCGGGCACGGCTGGGAGCCCTTTCTCAGCTCTTCGTCTTTACTGCGCAAGCTTGATCGATCAGCAGTAAATTAGATGAAATTTGCAAGTGAAATTCATGCTGCAAATGGCCACCAGGCTTGTGCTGCATCCACGAGCCATGGGAGATCAGTGTTTGCCCCGCCATGCGTGAGGATTTGGTGATACAAGTGTGGAGGGAAGGAGCTGGTTGCTTCCCAACTCCTCTCTGAAGCGCAGGTGGCTGCAGAGCTTTGTGCACACCAGCGATGCCGTCCAGAGGTCAGAAGCAACCTGCCTGGATCCCAGACACAGCCCTGGAGAGATGCAGGGACTTAAACCCACTTCTTAACCTTACTAGCTCCAGAACAACCCTCTTCCCCTTTTTTATTCAGAATAAATGTGTTCTTCTTACTTTCTAACTGGGATCTAACTTAAAACAGAGACTATCCAGGAATTCTGACCCTCTGGGCTCGCACTTTTAATGTCACTGGGGCTTGTTAGTCCATCATGAGCATCCTATACCTCGTGGTTGCTGAGTAAGACCAGCAGCCTGAGCTCCTGCACACGACTGTCAGCTCTAGCCCACCCTTACCGAACATCCAGAGGTAGAGCAGAGGGATGAGATGTTCAGTGCAAAGAAGAAACCTCAGGTTAAAGCAAACACGGAAATGGCACAGACCAGGGCTCCTTTCTCAGGGTGAACCTCTGGGAACCTGCTCTGAGTGCAGCTTGGAGCTCGGGGCTCTGTCTTGTCCTGCCCCCAGACTCAGTCTTGGTGCTCCTCACACCTCTCTTTCTTCTCAGGTTTAACAGGCAGTGTGTGGTAGACAAAGACAAAAGAAACCAGTGCCGATACTGCAGGCTTAAGAAGTGCTTCCGAGCAGGAATGAAGAAGGAAGGTGGGTGATGGTGTGGCTTCCCCGTGCTCCCCCCAGCAGCAGTCATCTTGGCTGTAAATGTCCAAGAAAGCCCTCACAGCCCGACACCAGTCCGTGCCACGTGCATGCTCGCCCAGCCATCTTACCCCATCTTCCCTCCGCAGCACTCTCCTGTGCACAGATCCAGACCCCCATCACGGTGGGGTTTAGGGAGAGTTTTGGCCTCCACCATGAGCCCTGCATGTGCCCAACCTGTCCCACTCCCACCCATGTGAAGACCTTGCAAGCAACCATTGTCCCAGCGGTTGAGGGCAAGGCATGGTGGCCCTGTGTGCTCCCAAATTCAATTTCAAGGCCCCTTCTCAGGGCACCTCTCAAAATTCCAGCAAAGACAAACCCACAAGAGGGCTGCAGGGCGATGCTTGTGTCTCAGAACTGCCTGTGCCTGTACACGTGAATCACACCCGTGGTTCTTCAGCCTACTCTCGCTCACACTGGTGCACACATCACCTGTACTCCCATATAGCCGGGCATCTGAGCAATTTGGGAATGCTTCTCAACATCAGTGAGAAGCAGAAACTTCAAAGAAGGCCTGGAAATTTGGAAAGGCTTTGGGAAAACTGCTAAAAGTGCTATTGCCCCAGAGTCACCCAGAAATCCACAGCTGGATGGGTGAGTCCAGCAGAGGTCCCACTGTCATTTTGCTCCTTTTTTCCTAATGTGCATACAGGTTCTTGCTGACCCTCTGCAGAGAGCTTAGTTTTGTCTGACACACCAGCCACAGCAGAAAGGATCCAGAGCAAGGGGGAGTATTTTGGCTGTGTAACTCCTTACGAAACGAGTAAGGATATCCACCCCCCTGCATGCCCCAGGCTCACCCCACCACTTCCCTGCCTCTCTGTCTCTGCAGCCCTTCCAGGTCCCCACGGTTCAGGCACAATGGGACAGGATTCACCCTTGTTTAGTCCTGCTTGGTTCTCCCTCACAGTGGCAAGGAAACCTGGGGCTGCTGTGGTCCTGCTGGTGGCCCCACTGGTGGCCCTGCTGGTGGCCTTGCTAGTGGTCCTGCTGGTAGTCCCACGGGTGACCCTACTGGTGAAGGGACAAACTGCCAGGAGCAGCCCAGAGGAGCCGCCTGGCACCTCGCAGAGTTCACCCCATTGATGTCTGCAAAGGGACAATCAGGAGGCATTTGATCTTGTTGTTCCATGTAGAGAAATCAAACCCTGTGCTCCCTCCCACTTCACACCCCCTCGAGGAGAAACTTAGGAGTAAGGGGTCCTTGAAGACAAGGGTACTAGCGGTACCTGGGCAGCTTCCCAGGAGCACTGGCCTGTGGGACCCCCTCTGAGCAGGAACGTTTCTTTCCTGTTAAAGGGGATGAGGTATGGCAAGGAACTTGGCTTGGGTTTTCCTGAAGAACGTAGGAATCCTCCTCTCCCTGCAGCGCCCGCTCATCCCATGCGCAGAGCTTTGCTGCTGTCTGTTAATATTCAATAGAAGTTACATTAGGTGCATGACCAGCTAATACTGAGCAAACATTTGGAAAACATCATGGCGTGACTGAACTCGGGGGCCTGCTACTGATAACAGCAGCATAACCTTGACAGCTCCTATTTACAGCCGCTGACTGCAGGGCTTTTCTTCTGGCCCAGCCTCATTATTGCTTTTTATCAGGCGGATTTATACATTGAGAACGTATCAATCCAGGGAGCCACCAGCCTAAGGCAGGGACTGTTCTCTTTCCCCTGCCATCGATCAATACCTTATTTGAGCAGATGGCTTTGACTGGCATGGCCGTGGTGAGGTACAGCCAGCTCACAGCCTCGTGGCAGATACAGAGGCAAATCCTCCCCCTCAGCACTCCTGCTTCTGCTCCGGCTGCTGCCACCTCTAGACTCAAAGCCCAGGTCCTCAAGAGTAGACCAAGCTGGGAGACAGGTTGGGGTCAAATCCGTCGCAGGACCCTCTTTACAATACGGTATGAGAGAGTTTTGTTGCTCTGCGTAGATAAGTAGGAGCTGTTCTGCACTTCCTTCCTTATTGTAGTTCAGATGGAAGTTTTCCAACCGCATATACATGGTGCTAGAGCTTCCCAAATGGAGCTCACAGAAGTCATGTGGACAGGAAAAGCAGCCATGCAGGTACTCAACTCCTCCATTTCACACATAAGCCTTGCACCGCATGCATGAGCATGGCACTTGGGCTTTCAGACCCCATACCTTGAACTCAGAAAACTTAAGAGCCAGTTCCCTCGAAAGGAAACTTTCCTGTTGAACTCTACAGGCTTTGAACCAGTGCTCTGAAACAACCCCATCCCAGGAAAGGCTAATAAAGCGAATGTGAAAACAAAACCACCAGATGTAGCCAGCTCTCACAGGCATCCCATCACAAACCAGACACGGCTACACCTCCACCTTGCCAGGCAGGGAGACTGCAGCTAAGGGAGTGCTCCAGAGCGCTGCGAACGGGAACGCCACGAGTCTGTGCTAGCTTTCGGTGTGCACTGCCACGAACCTGCAGCTCAGGCAAAACGCTCTCTTACAGCTGTTCAAAATGAACGGGACCGAATCAGCACCCGGAGAACAAGTTATGAAGACAGCAGCTTGCCTTCCATCAACGTCTTACTGCAGGCAGAAGTCCTGGCACAACAGGTACCTCTTCACTCTTCTTGGCAAATTTAAAAACATCAGGCACTACCTGGCTAGGAGAGCCAGTGGAGTACTTCATAGTCTTCAATTTACCACTTCTTTTCTAAGTCACTTATCTGCCCACTCAACATTGGTTTTTCAAAGGCATTTGTTACCTGAAACCACTCCTTTAATGCTCCTTGGTCCAGAACTCAGTTGTAATAATATGCAATAACCTGTTCAGCTTTGATGGGACACACGAAGGCTGGAGAGCCTGCTGGAAGAAAACAGGGTAGAATGACTGAAATCGAAGGAGGTGCAGCTGCGAGGGGCTGGGCTCGCACGAGCAGCCTCCCTTCCCCGTCGGCTGTTAGGAACTCCGGGTTTTGGCTTCCTGCAGAGTTTCACAAGGAACCGCTTGTTTTGTGCAGATATTACGCCTGCAATTCCCCATTTTCCACAAGCATACTGCCAAACCTCATTTCCTAGCATGTTCACCCGAAAAGACAACTCTGATTTAAGAATCTGGACATTGCAAACAGTGTGTGTCAAATCAGCATTGTCTGGCAGGACACAGGACAGGAGCCGCGGGGAGGCTTTGTTTGTGAGAACAGTGATGAGGAGGGGGCTGTGCTGGAGGCAGGAGCTGCCACTCTTCACGGGAGCTGGGGAGAGCAGCACTGCTTGTCCTGGTGAAAATGAAGAGGGGTTTAAGTTGGCAAGTTGGCAGTCCAAGTTCTTCCTTAATTCAAGGGTCGTATTATCCTGCAGGCTGCTGCAGGACAGACTCTGGGACAGGGCATGCTGTGCTCTAGGCTCCATGCTAGGAGCATGTCCCATCCCATCCCATGTCTCACCTCGTCCTATGCAGGCCCTCATATATTTATATACCCTATAAAAGTAATATTGGTGCTGCTCCCAGAGGTGTGAGATAACGGGGTCTCAAGTCACCCGATCTACAAGGGAAGGACATTTCCGGGACTCTGAGTCCTGCGGTGGCATCACATGTAAGTCTTGAGCAGGGTCTGCTGATAAAAACTACAACCATCGACAAATCCAGGGGAGCTCCTGCTCTCCCACAGAGCACAGAGAGACTCATTAAACAACGCAGGCTCCAGCACGGTAATTGGTAACTTTTATGTGCCTGGCTAATTAGAACAAGATACTGCTGAGGAGCTGTTTTCTCCAAGATCTCAGGTCACTCACTCAGAGGTCTTTATTTATTTGCTAAGCCTTCCGGGCTCTCTGATTAGGGTAATACATGGTGAGATTTTTACAATCTTATTTATTCAATAATAGCTTGAGAGCTGGAAAGCTTCCAGGTAACACAACCTGAAAAAAAAAAAAATAAAAAAATGCAGGTGGCATTTGAACTCAATTTCCTTGGGAAGGCTGGCAGGATCCAAGCTGAAAATGCTGGCAGGAACAGGACAGGAAGAGCTGATGCTGTGCAGAGAGGGCAGGCGGAGGGCAGCGATGGGCTTGAGTTAATTGCTTACAGAAGCATGAGGATAAAGTAGTGACTAAGGGCAAATTTTTAGATGAGCTGGGTGAGCAGCTATGCATGAGACCTAGGCAGGAGGTTGGGTGCCTGGTTTGGGGGAGATGTTCTTTCCAGCTCTGTGTGACCGTACTTGCCAAGTTGTCAGGCTTGTCTTTTGCAAATGAAACGGCCCCATTTGCCTTCGCAATCACAAATAATTCGCCATGCAAAAATGCGCCCTGTGTTGTGGGCATGTTTGGACTTGCAGAGTTTTGCTAAAAGGGCCTAAAAGATGGGGGGAGGTGGGAGGCTGTTGTCTTTGAAGTCCGTCCTTAGCATTTCAAAGTGGGTGATGACGAGTATTAATGACTGCTCACAGAAAGCAATGTCAGACCTGGAAATCTACCCTCAGCAGAGACTCCTTGTGCTCAGGCTGACTCAGACAGGAGGAAAAGTAGAGCCTGTGTGTCTCCTGCCGAAAGCAGGCGAGGCAGGTCTGGAGCGCTGGCTGTGGAGCAGGGTGGAAGCGGGAGCAGTTCTCTGCCCTTTGGTGGGACCAAGTAGCTTGTGCAGCAGCACTGGGTGGATGTGTCCTCGCTACTGCTGGGGCTGACTGCTGCATGAGCCCCTCTGTTCCCTCCTGGATCTTGTCTGAGCACAGTTGTTTAGTGGGAGGAAGATCTTGCCTTTAGAAACATTTATTCTGTGATTTCCAGTCTATTCAAGGCGTGACAGTTTACCAAGATGCTCCACCACCTCAGCTCTGAAGCATTTCATGTTCACAGATACCCAAGCTGATCTCAGTTTAAATGAGTTGTGCTGGGCCACATGTTCTGGGGGCTGGGTGTGCAACAGAAAAAAGTAATTTTTGTGCTGGAGTCTGCATCAGCACAACCCATGGACTGGGGATTTTCCCATCTATGTTTCCTCTGTGGCACTGAAAGCGGAGGGATCTTTTTTCTCCTTCCAGATATCATCCCCAGTTCCTGTGATCAACGGGGACATCCGAGGGAAGAAAATTGCCAACATCTCGGACGTGTGTGAATCCATGAAGCAGCAGCTTCTGGTGCTGGTGGAGTGGGCCAAGTACATCCCTGCCTTCTGCGAGCTGCCCCTAGATGACCAGGCGAGTCCCCCCTCCCAGCACCCCACCTTGCTCTGCCCTGGCGAAGGCAGCGGGGAGTCAAAGGAGAGCCACGCAGCTGAGACCTTCGAAGAAAATGTGCATTGTTCGCTCTGTTATCCTGACCGCTGCAGCTGATTGGGAACGGCATCCATACAATGCCAGCACAGGCCATTTGCATGTGCAGCTAATCAGCCGATGAGCAGAGGCACGATAACACAGAGCTCAAATTAGGTACATAATCAGGTGCGCATTCTGCGTGGGCCTATAGGTCAATTATTTATTAATTATAGTTTGTGCAGCACTTTGAAAACCTGAAGTGCTATACAAATACTTAGAGTAATCAGACTTAGTAGGACAGATTTCCAGCCTAAGGTCTTCTCAAGACTTAAACCCAAATCTGCCTCTCTATCTTTCTTTCTGCTTCTTGCCCAGGGATATGTTTGTATCCATTCTGCTGGTGCGAGTTATTGACACTAAACACTAGCTGGGTCCCAAGGCAATAAGAGAATCTCTCTTCAGAGTTAAAAACCAGAAATATATTTGCAGTTAACAGAAATTACTAAAATGATGTTTGCTGATTCCATAACCGAGATAAACACAGTGGGTTTGAAATCCTCTGTAAAACTCTACTGCAGGATCTCAGGCAGCCTCAGAGAGACACAAGGACATGTCCTCTGTGTAAGTCTAAATTTCAGAGGTCTGCAGCAGATGTTTGAGTACATGATGTGTGCCCAGCCTTGAACTGCACGTGTGCCTGGTGAGGAGGCTGCAGGGGGAAGGGGCAGCACTTCTGGCAGTGGCCAGCACCGGTCCTGTCACAGTCAGGAAGGTGTTTCCAATCTGCCCAGTGTACAGTCACAAAACCAGCATGTGTTCTCTTCGGCTAGGATCACTCTCCAGCCCTACTGACCTAGAGGTAATTTTTATATCATGAAGAAAAAGGATGTCCAGAAAGTGAGAGTTTCCAGCTAATGAAAAACCTCTAAATCCTAAATCTGAGCTCTTCAGTAATCACTCAGCAGCACAGAGCCCGGGGGATTCAGTGCTCTTAACAGAGGAGCATATTTCCTTCTCCTCTATTGTGTGTAAGTGCTAAATAGTTTAAAATGGTAAGAAATCTGATCAACTCCTAAGGCAAATACAACTAAAAAGTAATGAAAACCAAAATGGATTCCAATGGCAAATGACGTTTGCCCAGCAAACAGGCTGCAGCCCAGCGGGGGCTTGGGGCTGCTCTGCACAACCCGCTGCAGCCTTGTGCCGTGTGGGGCAGAGGCAGTAAACCTGGTTAATAACTCTGCAAACTACAGCAGCTTCCACGTGAGCTCATTTTACAATTGTGGGGCTGCAGAATTTCTCAAAGAAGAAAACAAAGCCTGAAGGTGACATGACATTGTCTGAACCCTGCCTTTCCACAGAGGAGAGGCTGCTCTCAGCGTGCTCCACAGGCTTGTCTCGACTTAAACAGGTCTCCTGTAATGACCAGCCATTCCCCATCATGAGCAGTTCCCAATCTGTCCCACAGGCTTGAGAGGAAAGACTGTGCTGCGTTAAAACAAATCAACGAATGCCATTCGTGCTTTTGAAGGGCAGTATGAGAACGGAGGCAGCAGATGCTCAGGGAGTGCAGGAGGAAGGACAGAAATGCCAGCGAGCAGGGATGAACAAAACTACGTGCAAGCCAGCTGCCCAGGCTGCCTGAGAGCCAGTCAAGACATGTCCAGGGGGAACATTTAGTGTTGGGAAACGCTGTTACATTGCCATTAAAATATTGCCTGAGAATGAATCATCTCTGCCAACACTTTTATAGGAAAGGTCATGCCCGACTCCGCACTCTTCCTCTGCACCGAAATGTCAAAGTACTGGGTTTGGTGGGGCAAAGCCATTTCATTTCAAAGATAAAGTTCTATTTTGTTTTGTTACAACTTTTATATTTATCCTAGTTCACAATGGAATGATGTATCTCAGGTTGATCACTGCAAGAACAAATACGAAAAGAGATGGCTTTGCTTCTTGAAGCAATTTAATTTAACCCTGCTCAAACAAGCAAATTTTATGAAAACAAAAATGATGGTTCCAAACTGAGCTTTCTTGAATTTGCATTAGGCAGGACATTTCTGCGTGAGGGCATTGCTCCCCCGTGGGACTCGCAGTTTTTTCATCCTTCTCAAAGTTTTGTCAGATAGGAAAGCTCAGGTTTGTGAGGTCTGGTCATTACAAGCAGCTTGGCTAATACATCCGCCCATGTTTGGCTAGCGATAGAGAGGCTAGTTTTTGGCATATAGATAAAGGTTCCCCAGCATCATGTGTGCGTAGTCTTTTTGCAAGGACCTCCACTCTGTTTATTTTGCCTAACTCTTTTTCACCCTCTGCAAAAAAAAAAAAAAANAAAAAAAAAGAAATCCCTCCCTCAGACATCAGCATCTTTTCTAAAGAGCTCTCTTCTACGGGTGACACATTCTCCTGGCATTTCTGGTAGGGTAGGACTTCTCTTGGCTTTGTCAGATGCTGAGGGATAACAGACTGGAAAAGAGGACCATTCCCATCGGGACACACTTTTCAGAATCTCTCCATTAATGTTTAATGATTGTTTTCTCCAGAAGAGGCTCCTGGCTGGACATTAAGAAGCTTCTGTGTCATGCTGTCCAATTGTTAACTTCTGTTTCTGCCTAAATCTCTGAAATTTTTAACCGAAGGAGGGCAAAAGATTCAGAACATTCTCAGGAGCCACTGGAGGGTGTAAAAAGCATCACTTCAATCATTAACGTCAGGGCAAGAAAAACATCCCTTTGGCTTCCCTGGCCCAAACGCCCATTGCTGCGCTGGCCAGAGGATGACCCCATGAGCATGACTTCGGTGGGAGGTGGGCACGGCACAGAGGGACAGCAACTGTCCCCGGCAGCGGAATTGCCTTTCTCCCCACTTCCCAGGCTGGAGCATGGGCCCTGGCTCCGCACTTGGTAGGAGTTGCCACGTCTGCAGACAGCCCACTGTGAACATGGCCCACGCTGGAGTGAGGTCCTGGGACGATCTGGCATGGTCTTGCTCATATGACATGTGCCATGAATACGTGATGTTTCCCGTGCTGTCTATGACTGGTTCTGCTGGATTTATACCTGTTTATGGGCAGGACTAAACCATTTTTTGACCTCTTTCTCTGACTGTGACTGGAGAGGGGCTCTCACTCCCCACCCCTGAGCGCAGTACAGGAATGCTGGGCTTTCTCTCTTGCTTACATGAAATCACAGCGTTGGCTCTGTCTCTGTGTCACCCAAATAACTGTTCCCTGCCCCTGCAGGTAGCACTGCTGCGAGCACATGCAGGGGAGCATCTGTTACTGGGAGCTACCAAGAGGTCCATGATGTTCAAGGATGTCTTGCTGCTAGGTAAGGAGTGTACTTCTGCTCCTGGCCTATCTGCTTCTACAAAGCTTCCCTGCTGGGGTGAAGGAGAGGGTGGTTCAGTGTTTGCAGGCATCCTTTTTCTAGGGTGGTGCCTTGATCTCAGCAAAGTTGTGGGACCATGAACATTCACATTGCCCCCCAGGTTTGTCTAAGCATGTTGCGGAGCGACTGAGAAAAAGGGTCTTGCTCCTCGGTCAGCTTTTCCTCGCTTGAGTGACTCCTGTGTAAGGAGCAGTGGCTCTGGCAACACAGATCAGTATTTCTGGTGGGCTGAGCCAGGGAAGGGGCAGAAGGAGGCACTTCTTAAGTCCTCCACCCACAAAATTATCTCCGCATTGGTTACCTGGGTTTTGAACTCCTTGCCACCCTTGATAAGTCTCGGGCAATGACAAGGTGATGGTCTCTGTGCTGGTTGTCCAAAGGAAATGACCACATCATCCCACGGAACTGCCCCGAGCTGGTGGAGGTGAACCGCGTGGCCATCCGCATCCTGGATGAGCTGGTCCTCCCCTTCCAGGAGCTGCAGATAGATGATAACGAATACGCCTGCTTGAAAGCCATCATCTTCTTTGACCCAGGTATGCTCCCGCTTGGCAATGTCCCCATCGGAGGGGACTAGCCTGGGTTATGCTGACTGATACTGGTCCCTAGTTGTGGGAATGCTGCCTGGTCTGCTCTCAGGGCCAAACTGTTCTTAGAGGGAGGGGAGTGGTCAGCCTAAGAAGAGAAAAAACCATCCATCACAGCAGACGATAGAGAACCAGAGGCAGCTCACCTCAGCCTGCGCCCAGACTTCATGCTATTACCGGCGGGCAGCTCTTAGGGAAGCAGCCTGGATAGTTTTCTCTGCGGGTTGTTTCAGATGCCAAAGGACTGAGTGATCCCTCCAAGATCAAGCGGATGCGGTACCAGGTACAGGTCAGCCTGGAGGACTATATCAACGACCGGCAATACGACTCACGGGGCCGCTTTGGGGAGCTGCTGCTGCTGCTGCCCGTGCTGCAGAGCATCACCTGGCAGATGATAGAGCAGATCCAGTTTGTCAAGCTCTTCGGCATGGCTAAGATTGACAACCTGCTGCAGGAGATGCTGTTGGGAGGTGAGTACCTGAGGGTCCTACAAGAGGCCTCTCAGTGCTCCCTGACCACCTTGAGAACCTCCACAGACAACATTTCCTGCCTGAAAAAGGTGGAGACGGCCTGTATGCAGTTCAGCCCTTGGCTCACACCAAATCATCTCCCCTATCATGGGTAGTAGTAATAAAGGATCCTCCATTTCTATTCACCTAAAGAGACACACTAGCTGTGCATCTATTTATGGAGAAGCATCCCCAGCCCGCTGCATGTAGACACGTTTTGCTGTACAACCCCCGAAGTCCTACCAGCCAGCCATTTCACTAATCCTCTGTGTCAGATGGGAGTCATCAAAACAAAAGGGTCTGAAAGCTCAGGTTGAAAGACTGTCCCAGATTGTCTACTGGGACCATCCAATGGGACAAAACAAAATGAAAAGTTGCCACTGTGCTATTTTTTACATGGAGATGTGTCTCAGAAGGACCACAGAATCACAGATTGGTAGGGGTTGGAAGGAACCTCTAGAGATCATTGAGTCCAATACCCCTGCCAAAGCAGGTGCCCTACACTGGGCTGCACAGGTAGACATCCAAATGGGTCTTGAATATCTCCAAAGAAGGAGACTCCACAACCTCTCTGGGCAGCCTGTTGCAGTGCTCCATCAGCACTGGAATTCTCCTTCAAGAAAAGGAATATAATCCTGTGTAAGAGGAAATGCAGGCAGCGGGGGTGGGGGGGTGGGGGGGGGTTGTGAGGCGGAGGCATCCATGGAGGAAGATGGGAAGGGTGTGCTCCAGTCACACATGCACAAGCTGACCATGCGCAAAGCCTTGGACATTTTGGTGCCATGGGTCTGTCCATCTGAACTGTCTCCTTCTGTCATCGCAGCAACTAATGTCATATGCATGTTTTTAGGCTCATCGAGTGAAACACCACATGCTCACCACCCCCTGCACCCTCATTTGATCCAGGAGAACCTGGGAACAAACGTCATTGTGGCCAACACAATGCCTCCTCAGATGCACAATGGGCAGATGTGTGAGTATTGCCAGACAGACGAGAGCTCCCTGGCGAAACTGAGAGCTTTCCAGCATGCCTGTGGAGGTAGTTTCTACCTTTGAAAGAAATTTTCATGCAAGACAGAGTCTCTGATTAAGTGTGTGAGAAATTCCTATGCAAAAAGGAGGGAAAGACAAACAGGGAGTTGGATTAGATTAGATTAGGCTAGACTAATTGATTCAACAAGATATCCCCTGGCAGACTAACTTTTACATAGCCCTTAAATTTAGAGATGAACGATCCCATCCAGTGCCTACTGAAATCAGTGGAAAGGTTCCTCTTCCCTTGAATGGTTCAGACACACCTCACTTTGCCCTCTGCAAAAACACAGGAGAATCAGAGCCACCACGTGGGGCCACCACCTGGGAATTTGGGCTGAGATGACCTCAGCAGACCAAAAAAGTGGCCATACAGGTCAAAATGCCAGCAGCTCCCCTTATTCCATGTTCATTATTGTGGTTCTTCCAGAGCATCTAACTGTCCCTGTGTGTCCGGGCTGCCTTGCAGCAAACACGCAAGCCATGAGGAACTATGGCTTTGCTACAGAGCCTTTGCTTTGCTTACACCTGAACGTGGCATGACTGAGGACAGATCCCAGTACTGTCAAGCCTTCTAATTATATTTCTCTCTCTGTAGCTACTCCAGAAACTCCACAGCCATCTCCACCTGCAGGCTCAGGACCAGAGCAATATAAGCTGCTGCCTGGAGCCATTGCAACCGTGGCAAAACAGCCCACCTCCATCCCACAACCCACCATCACGAAACAGGAGGTCATCTAGCAATCTGCAGACCAGCTGGCCTAGTTTAGAAGACCGTGTGGGAGAAAAGCCTGTATTAACTCTGTCACTGTGAAAAGAGAAGCCATCCAGAGGTCCTTGGGCACAAACACACGGACTTGCTTATTGGACTAGACCACCACCAAAAGCTGTCTTCCTGCAGTTACGGACAGCATGTGCCACGGGCAGCCCCGAGTCTCAGAACTAAGGTTGAAGCCTTACTGAAACCCTCAGTCCTTGTAAGAAGGGCCAGATTTCTGCCTCCCGCTGTGGGGAGGGTGCAGTGACTGGCTGGGGACTGGCTGTTCCCCCATTGCCACCTCTCAGCGTTGGTTCAGTACACACCAGACCCTGCGAACAAGCAATTCACTGTGCTGCGTGAATGGAGGGCTTCCCTTCCGCGGCCACCCCAGCTCCCCGGTCAGTCCAACCAAACTTGATGGAGATGGAAGCTCCCCCAGGAGCATCACAGCAGGTGAAGCAGGTGGGTTTTGTCCAGGCAGCACTGGCAGAATCGCTCCTCAGCCTTGGCTGGTCCCAGATCTTTGCATGGTGTCACCCTCCAGCAAACTAACCCCTGCAGCCAGGTCTAACAAATCTTTTTTGGCTGATTCTGGGGCAAAATCTGTCCCACCAGGATTCTCCACTATTTGGATCCTGCTGCCTTTTGAGGGCTTTTGTTATTTCCATGCCATGGCCGCCCTCTCAGCACAAGTATCAGAGAGGCAACCACTGCCAGATCCACCCCCCTTACACCACTTACTGTCTCCTTTCTACCTGGACTGGGAAGCTGGGGGACCACGGGATTCAGGAGATTTCAGCTAATGGGATGGGGTCATCCCCGTACGGGGTGGCGGTGGGCAGCACTGCCCAAAACATCACTGACCCCACTACAGCTTCTCAGCAGCCAGAAGAAGACCACCAGATGCCTATTCAGAAGGGGGGGAAGGACATACAAAGGGGAGAGACCTGTGAAGGTGAGGAGAGCCCGAGCCTCATAGATTTGACCAACGTCTTGGTCTGCCCAAGCGCTGGGAGCATCGTGAGCCAGGATCTCTGTTCAGACCTAGCTTTAATGCTAGGATATGCCATATAATCTCCTCGTCCAGTCCAGTGCCACTCCCTCAGCTTACAGTGAGTGGCTGATAGCAGATTTATAGGTCTTCATAACACGATAAGAATTTGTTATGGCTCCTTCAGGCCTCAGAGGGTTTGAGGGCAGCAACCTCAAAACCACGATGCTTCAAGTTCCGCAGAGAAGAACAACAGAGGGCAAAGAAAGACCCTGTTTTTCCCAAGCCCCTTGGGTCTGCCCCAGCCGTGGGTCTGCACCCGCCTGCTCTGCTGCCTCCCCTGTTCCCCTGCGCCCGCCTGTGCCAGAACCCCGCAGGGCCGACCTTTGGTTTACAGCTGGAAGCAGGAAAGCGGCCCTCCCGTGCCCAGCGCCCGCCTCTCCGGATACCGGCAGGGCTGGAGCTCACAGAGCCCTGCATGACTTCAGGCCCGAGTAATTTTTGGCAGCGCAAGGCAACAGCAGCTCTAACTAACCATGGGCTCTGTGGGGTGCTGGCCTCTCGGGAAGGTGGCGCTGGGGGGACCATGGCTGCCGAGAGGTCCCTGGCAGGGATGAACCTGAGCCCGGGCAGAGGAGCTGCCGGTTTCTCCCTTGACTTCCAATGCAAAAGTGAAACACCTCGCCTTGTGCTGACGGTGTCAGAAGTATTGTATCGTCTCTCAACGCTGGTGGCATCGTACCGAGTAATTTATTGCAATGATGAATCCAATCATTTTCTGTAAATTATTTTGTAAATCACATTGATTATTTATAATTGGGAGATTAAATGCAAAAAAACCCATAATAACCAGGCTGTCTTTTCCAACTGCAGCAACCTATTTTCCTGTACGTAGACATTCTCTGCGGGGAATCTTTTCTGGTCCGTTTGCACCAAGCATTCCTCAATATTGTATATTAATTTTTGCTGGTAACTGCCTTCTGATGGAAACAGAGGAATATTTCTTCACTAGAGTTTGTATTCATAAAAAAAAAAAAAAAAGAAATAAATGCAAAAATATTTTCTAACTTTTCCCAGACAGATGGATTTCTTTCTTCTGGGAGGATTTATTTCAAATCAAGGGGCTCGCCTCCCTGTTGGTCTGAGCACAGAACATATGTGTATTGAGGAAAAAGCCCAAACAAGCGTTTGATGCTGTCGCGAGCTGTCACTATTTCCTGGCAAGCCTAATGTTAGCTGGTGCCTGTCCTGAAGCCACATGTGCTGGAATCATGACTGAATGACAATCCCAATTTTCGTTAAAAGAAAAACAAACATGACGAATAAACATTTGCTTTCATGATTCCAGGGAGCTTAAAGATTTGAAGTAACCACATTCTGAAAGCCAAACAAAGGAAGCCAAAATATGTTGTTAGTGTTTCGAACATGTTCATTTTTAAGTCCCTCTTATATTGCAAAGGTAATTTCTGAGCACTTTGGGGTGATGAGTCTGCTTGGGTTCACACACAACCAACCTACTGCTGGCAGGAGGTGCAGCCAAAGGCAGGCTGAGCCGATGGGGCACAATGAGACGATAAAGTGAAAGTCAGTTTGTCAGTGGTTGTAAAGGTGAAGAAATATGCTGACAATTAGAGAAGGCTCTTAATTACCTGCTCTTCTGATCACGGGAGCCTGCTCTCAGTTGTAGCATGCCCAGGGAGATAACGGGAAGAGGGGCGAGAGGTCTAGATGGCTGTAAAGATTATGTATCTGGGGAGGAACAACGTTCAGCACTTCAGCTCTGATCTGCAGGAAATGCCCCTCATGTTCCACCATCTCCCGCCCCGACGTGAAATGAGGTGGGCAGTCTCATCCCAGGTACAAGGGAGGAGAAGCAGCCTGCTTCTCCATCCCACTTGCACATCCAGAGACCTCCCAGTGACTGTCAGCAGGTATGAGGTGGGGGGATGAGAGTCAGACTGCGTTTGAGGACCATACAGAGACATCACTTAGAGGCTGCCTCCACTCGGGGGCCAAGGGCCCAGGAGAATAGGACAGACCTCCGATAACGTGCTCTCAATACCCATGATGATCCAAAGCCCCGACACCATCGCTGAATCCCTGAACAAGGTCAGCAAAGGCAGTCTCGGGACACATGGTATCTCATCACACGCACAACTGAGTGGTGAGTCCACTCTAGAGAAGTAAAAGAAATTAGTTCCTTCTCTTCAATATTTAATAAAAAACAGGACTCCTCTGCTTGCCACAGGAACCCTGCAACCCACAGTTGATTTTACCTGGGTATACGGCCTAAAACCTCCGTATACGTAATATCAAATCTTTGAAGCAATAAATTCTCCTGGATTCCTTCCCATGATCCACTCTATCAAGGTTGCCCTTTACCTGGTTAATCTTAAATCAGTGCAGTCCCTACAGGAGGTTTCTTATTGCTGGATTCCGCTCACTTGGTAAAAAACCCACAAACTGCCCCACAGACAACCTTGTCCTTAAGCAGTGCCTTCACCCCAGCCCTCACCCCTTTTGTCACTCCAGCCTGGAATCACCCCCAGACACTGGTCTTGCCCACTGGTGGGCTGTGTTTCATCCTGCTGGGCTCCCTGGAGCCCACAGGTGACGTCCCATGTCACAGGAGACGGCTGCCGTACGGACAGCTAATATCAGCTTTTGAGACACAACTTCCTTACCTTGTTTTTGGACAACAGAGTTTTACTGTCCTCTCCTGTGCTTGCAACCTAGACTAAGGAGGATTTCCTGGAGAGCAGTATCTCCAGCTGTAAAATCTTTTCATGATGTCCAAGGAAAGATCTGTGGCAGTGGTATTTTTAGGTCCTCTGGCCACTATGAAATGCATTCTTTTCATATTCCTTATATAACCTTCATCCGAAATAGCCAACAGGCTTTGGAGCCTTTTCCACAGCTTTCATATCTCAGTGGGAGGGGGGGGAAAAAAAAAAAGAATGGCAAACGAGTTTTATGGCTTGCATATCATCTCTGACAAAAGCAACTATTGCTGCTATTAAACTTGCAAGTGCCCACACAGGCACCGATAGTCGTGAACAACAAGAGGCAGCAGGGACGGCTCAGCAACGTGGCACTGCTGAGCCCGGCGATTCTGCGTGCCAGGCCGGCCCCTTCCCTCCAGGCTGAGGGAAATATCACCAACCAGTTGGGGACTTCAGGCCACACGCTGTACAACCCCTTTCCACTCAGAGAGGCTGGGGGAGGAAGGGGAAGGTGTGGGTATGTTTTAAATCCCTCTCCCCATTCCTAATTGAGGTGTGACCCTGATAATCATAAACACACCTAGCACCTGAAAAATTGCCAGCCAGGCCAATAAAAATGGCAATGTACTGTCAGCTTCGTTAGGTGTGGAGTGAGCCGGGGAGTTCGGCACAAACAAGACTGCAGTCACGTCCTTCAGTGCCCTGCGCGAGACAGAAGAGGCCCCTGGGGTCAGCAGAGTGCTCCCAGCTCAAGCCAAGGGCAGAAGAGCCCTAAGTTGATCCTGGGTCTGGGGAAGGAAGGCGGTTTGGGAACTGTGTTTCCAAGGCTTGCTCTTGCTTTGGACCTGGAGTGATGCCACACTTGCCTGATCCTGGCTGCTTCATCAGCTTTCAGAGGCCTGAGGCCAGCCCTAACCTGGGAGATCAGCCACAGAAGAAGATGCGGGTTGCCAACCGCTGGTCTCCACAGGCCATGCTTCATTCCGGTCCCTCATGTCTGGCAGCTCTGCCTGGCTGGGACCTGCAGTCCCTTGAGACTCAGGTCTGGGGGAGCTGTTGTGACTCCACACCCACTTCTAGAAACTGCTACGGGTACAATAAACAGGTCAAGAGCCACCTGTGGGCCATGCCTGCAGAGACACCCACAGCAGAAAGCATCACGAGCTGGACAGTGCCGCTGCCAACCCAGATGTTAGCACTGGGGGACATGACCTGTTCCCCCTCACTGACCAGGAAAATCATTACAATAAAGTAACTCGATAACGCACTTCTCTGTTGCTCTCCAGGACTCTCTGAAACCTCATCGTGCCTTAAAAACACCCATTAATTAATCCTGCCAATGGGTTAGTGTTACCATTGACCACTGACATGGAGCACACTCATTCATGCACATCCTAGGATTCACTCGAGCTGGTTTGCAGAGGATGCAAAGCCTTAAAGGTCCACCTAAAGAGACGAGGAGGTCCCCAGCTCACGCACCAGCTAAGATGGCAAGCAACTGAAATTGGCAGAAGCAGCAAAGAGAAACCTTAGTGCCAGACCCAGAATCTCTGACTCTGGACCACAGCACTTCTGGCGCAGATGAAGGACAGCCATTGGGATTCTCACTTCTGGGTGGCTTTAGCCCTCTCAAAATTACCATAACGTGTGGGATTTGAGTGGCATCTTCTCACTTAGGAGAGCACACTGGAGACCCGCTGTACTGCATGCCTGTAGAGGAGGCAGTGGAGACAGCTCCAGCACTGCAGGCTCTTAGTTTCCATTGAAATCCTGCTATTTCCTGCGCACAGCTTCTCTCCTCACAGCCCACCTTGCAGCTGCATTCCTTCACCTCAAGGCTACGCAAGTGCCTGAGATCTTGTTTAGGTGTTACTAACCCAGCTTCGTTCCATCCAACTGATATAAGGCCTTGAGCTGGACACCAGGCTGAAAGCCCCAAGAGCAAAAGCACCCAGTCCAACCCAGGGAGCAGCAGCGCTTCCCTTGTCCTGCCCCCGGGAAGTATCCTACACCCTTTACCGGCCAGGTTCCTGCAGGAGCAAACCCGAGTGCTTCTACCGCTGTAACACACCCAGCAGCGCTGCAGACATTGCCACGAAGGGCTGGCAAGGAGCACGGGTCCCTGAGCAGCACCCTCACAGCCCCCTGCGAGGGCTGATCCTGCCAGGGACCCATCCTACCATGGAGGCAGCTGCTTTCCTTCCAGTGCGCGAGGGCACCGCGAAACACAGTGGAAGGCTGGGAAAACACTCTCTCAGTTCACAGTAAATTAAACTACAGAAATCCTGTAATATTTAAAACATTCAGAGGCCCTGCCAAGCGTGTTCCTTGCCAAGCTTTTGGAAAAACATTGCTGGTCTTGGAGCTAGTCAAGCCAAGGATGGGGCGGGGGAGTGTTGTCTCAAAGCCTGGTCTGGGTACGGCTGCGCGTCTGTGTCGCACCACACACTTGGCTTCCTGGTGGTCTCACTGCACGTTAGCACGACTTTGTATGTCAGGGCGGGGGGTGCCTGCCTGCCTGCAGCGGCTTCGGCAGCAGATGCTCCAGATTTGGGTGCATTTGCATATTAGCGCCTGTTTCCATAGCTTTGCATGTGGGTCTGGCCGGCCGTAGTGCGTGGGGAGAGCGTGCGCGGAGCCGGCGCAGTCCCCTGCAGCACGGTGTCTGCTTCTCGGAACTGAGGCTGTCATCTGCGAGACCCACTTCTCACACCGTGAGAACAGGCAGGGAAACCTGTCCTGGAGGATGCACACTTCCCGGCTTTGAGGCCATGAATATTTATGGTAATTCAGGGCATATTTTCTCAGTCATTTCGCCCTTTGAGCACAGAGGAATAGCTGTTGGACTGTATCGCGGCCAAGCGCTGCGTGGGCCAGGCACCGTGTCCAGAGCAGGCTTACACCAGCCTGGTGTGGGCCGGTCTGGGGGAGTTGTTAGGGGCTGCCGTTCCCCTACAGCCCTGTCCATACTGCTGGGCTGCTGCGATAGAAGCAGCTCGGGCTTGAGATACAACACAGCCCCACACGCAGGCAGACCTCGCCCGGCACTACGGGACTAGTGGCTCTCTGCTCTGATGCCGAGCTGCCCAGAAGGGTTGTGTAATTAATTTGTGGGGCCCGGAGGTTCCACCTGCACCCCAAGGACCAGAGCCCCTCTTGGCCTGAACTGCACATAGATTATCTTTATTACAGGACTGTTATGTTTGCACAGTTTAGTGATTTAATATCAGTTTAAAGCTTTCTCTGTGAGCAATGCTGTTTGAAGTCATACTCTCTTTTAAGCCTCAGCTTGCCAAGACTGTAAAATGTTTATTGCTAATGGTGGAAAAGCTTAAAGAAGCCAAGACAACTTTCCCAGGCTGGGTATTAAGACTGTTTGGATAAGTAAATGAGTGAAGAGTATTACATGGACTTCATTAAATATCAACCAACACCAACAGCCATTCATTTATAACACAACGGCAGGGCGCGGGAGCACCCAGGAGCAGAGCTGAGAAAGGTATGAATCGCATGCGATAGGAGAGATGAACATGAGAACGGCTGGATGCCCCATGGGGCTCCAGGCGTGGCTCCCAAGGTCAGGCAACACAACTCCTGGCTACAGCTCCTGCAAAAACCCTGCAGATTCGGAGCTGATGAAGTGGCAGAGTTGGTGCGGTTTGTATCCTCCCGGCCGGGGAGGGCTGCGTGCATGTGGTACGGCATGTCCTTCTCCTCCTGCAGCTGTGGGAAGGACAAAACTCTCCGGCTAGGAGAGGACTGTCAATGCCTGGATGTTTGTTTTCAGTTTTTAGCTTTTACTTCCTTATAGACAGGTTCTGCCTTTCCCAGTTTCTAGTCACAGGATGCCCGCACCAGGCAGAGTAAATGATAGAACCTCTTGCTACCGTTACTGTGATGTCATGTGCCAGTACTTCAAAACTCCCCTACAACTTGGCTTGGTGCTTGAACCCCTCACTTCCACTCACCACTCTCTTCAAGTTAATGTTCCCCACATAAGGAAAACTGAGGTAAGATAGTTACATCATTTGGGGACCATGCCTACGTTGTATTTCACCCTCACTCCATCACTACACAGTAGTCTCTCCTCTAGCTTCCTTCTTTATTCTCTCTTACCTGTCTAAGGCTCTGGTCTTATTTTAATATCCTTTTTCACATCTCTCTCAATGTGATTGCTACTGATTCTCACTTGTTTCCTGCCCTTCTTGTCCCCCAGAGCAGACGTCACTTCCCACGTCACTCCTTCCAAACATCCCTGCCCACCCCTAACAGCCTGCTGCAGCAGCTGTTAACCAGTCAGGTCCAGAACTACCACACCCCCCCAAATCTTCTTCCCTTGTTTAAGGGGTGCAAACTCCAACCACATTTTGCAACCTGTAGCATAAATTCCTGTTTTCAGCTCCAGCACTTCCCAGCTGTTTGGTGGTTTTAAGCCTTTTCTCAGCTCAGCCCTGCCTCCCTGCTAATTTCAGCAATTAGCTGGATCAGGTGCACCCAGGAACCTCCCTCATCCCTTCAGCTGTGAGGCCACAGAGCCATCTCCCCAACGGGCCTTCTCCCTCCCTCCACTGGGACAGCTCCTGCCCAGACAGCTCCCTCCAAACTGTGTGCACTTGCCAGCTTCAAGCCCTTACCTCTGCCCTGGGACTCTGGGTCCCCTGCCCAGGAGCTATACAAAAGGAAAACAGGGGCAACATAAGCTCTCTTGTCCTCCTGAGGTCCCTTCCAACCTTATTTATTCCACCATCTACTGGAAAGGGCATGGAATAACATCACAAACAGGTCCAATTCACACGGATCCAAACTGGACCCAGTTTAGGGCACCACCTTGCCAGGTTGCCCCCAGCTCTGAGCTGGCTGGACGCAGAGCAGGGCTGTGCTGGAACATCAGCATGGGGTCAGATCAACGTACTGCCCTTCTTTGACATGTCTCTCTGCAGGTAAAGGCCCGTGGCACGCTCAGCTTACTGCCACACCGGCGTATCTCTTGCCAGGCATGGTATCACTGAAGTATTTTCCACTTTGGAAGGATGAAACCTTGGAAAAGAAATAAATCAGAGCTGAATCTCAGACCCGCAGAAAGGCTTTGTGTCCCACTGCGCGCTCCTGGGGTTCCCGCTGTTTGCCTACCTTTGACTCCCTCTCCCGGCTGAACACAGGGCTTACAGCCAAGCGGAAAGAGCAGAGCCCACCGAGCTGGCAGGGACCCTGCAGCCTGGGCACAGTCCCCAGCAGGATGCTGAGCCTTTTTTTTTTGCAATCTACTTCTGCTTCCATTCATCAGTGGGGTTAAACGTGTGTCATTTCCCTCCCCAGAGCTCCCTGTTGAACCCCTTTTTAATCCAGCAAGCCTGGGAGTGCCCATCTGTATGACAGATCCCATGCAGACACATCAGGCACCACCACCTCAACTCCTGTGGGATAGAGCCGTCTGTTCTCTGAAAAGCCAAGCCACAACGAAACAACAACAACAAAAAGGCAAAACAGTGATCACTTTATTACCATTTACTCCCTCTGCTGGCATTTAAATCCAGGCTAGAGCCAGCACATCCCTCGGGCCCGCTCCCACCCCGCTGCAGGGGCCAGCCGCGCCGCCCGGACCCCGCTGAGGCTCCCAGAGCTCTGCCCAGGAATTCTGCGCCTGCTCTCGGCTCGCCGGGGAGCCCTTGCTGGCAGGGAGGCTCCGGGGCCCGCAGACGGCGCTGTGGCCCCTTCCTGGCCGCCCTTCTCCTCTGTTCGCGGTCTGAGGCCGCTGCTGTCCCGGACACCGGCCCGGCTCCAGCTGGGAGGCCCTGAGGGGGCAGGGGGACTTTATGTACGTAACTGTGTATTATATATAAGTATATATGTTACGTCTGGGCGGCGGGAGGCAATGAATGTCGCTGCGGAGAGGGGTGAGGCGGAGCCGGCGGGCAGGGGCGTCCCCACGAAGGGACACGGGCTCCCCTCAGGCGCAGGCACCAGCCACGGCGGAAACCCGCGTTCCCGGCCCAAGGCCGAGCCACGCCCGT
>VWZZ01006928.1:1046764-1063989 GCA_013399095.1 Psophia crepitans
GGGTGTGCGTGGGGGGGAATGCTGGGGCTGGGGGGGGCAGGGCTGGAGCTGTGAGGCCTCCTCGCCGCTGTGCCCGCCCCGGTGCCGGGAGCTCTGGCAGGGCGCGGGCAGGCGCTCAGGCCGTCGGGGCCGAGGCCGAGGATCTGGGGCCCCTCCTCGGCCCTGGGGAAGGCGGGGAGGGAGGGCCGCTCCCTGGTGCCAGCTCCCCCGCAGGAGCCTGCCTGTGCATGCCCTGCGCGGCCCGGGCTCTGGCGAGATGAAACCTGTCCCTGGGAGTGATCCCGCCTCCCCGGGGCCTCCCCGAGGACATCGCAGTGAAGGTGTGGTACAAATAACCGACTGAGCTGCAAAGGGAGCTGGTCATGCAGGACAGCTATTATTCCTATAGGCGATTCCGGAGTGGCACCCAGTGCGATGTGGGTGACTCTGGAGTAGCTCAGGACAAAAAAAGAGCGTATTTTTCCTTTCCAGCCCCAGGTCAAGCCACAGGCAGTACGCCAGACTTGTAATTTTGTAATTTTTCACTCCATCTACTTGCAACTGGATTTGGAAATTCAGCTCCCAGTCAGAAACATTGTCAGCACACTGAAAACTGGAATAACTCTCCCTTAATACCCACGTACTGCTGGTGTAAGAGTCTGTGGCTTTCTCACCTGCTCATCCAGTGTGTAAACCGCAGCCGTTGCTTATATTCCTGGAGGCCGTTCCTCCTGAATTGCTCAAGATGTACGTACTTGCCAGATAAGTTAATGAAAACTCCTGCCTGTCTGGGCTCGGCTAGGAGAGTTTCTCAGAAGAGGGTGTAATTTGACCGAATGTGAGAGTCCTGCCCAACTGGGATGTGTTTAATTTGCTTCTGTTTCCAGTTGAACGCAGGAAATAAATGTTAAGGTAATTAAATTAATTAAATTCTGTGTTTTGTAGCGAAGCTGTGTAATTCTAGATTTTAATTACTTTTCTTCATTTGGTTAAGTTTCATGCAAGGTTGTTTTCTACCTCCTATGCAAGCTAAAGAGATTAGAGAAACCTGCACTTTCTAATCCTAGGAAGAGAATTAAAATGTCTTCTGGCTGTAGTGCCGGTTCTTGCAAGGGCAGCCTTGTGAGCAGGGAAGTGGAGGGACACTGCACATAACAAATATGTAAATAATAAATATGTTTGCTACTGCATGGGATTGTTTTTCATGTATAGCGCTTGGTTTTTGACAGATTCCTGCTACATTATGTCAGGAGACAGTGACTGCACCAGGACAACAAGTCCATCAGCAGGGTCTCCATCGGACAACGAGTTCTTGCCAGATCGGCCAAAGTATGTTTGCTCGCTGTCTCCTGATCTCATTACCAAAGCCCGGGAAGAGCTCCAAGAGAAACCTGAATGGAGGCTCCGCGATGTGCAGGCGCTGAGAGATATGGTGTGCAAAGACTATCCCTCCCTGGGGACCTGCCTGGACGATGCTTTTTTGCTAAGATTCCTCAGAGCCAGGAAATTTGATTATGATCGAGCGCTTCAGCTTCTGGTGAACTACCACACCTGCAGGAGGAGCTGGCCTGAGGTCTTCAATAATTTGAAGCCGTCCGCAATAAAGCCTGTCCTGGAGTCTGGCTTTGTCACTGTGCTGCCTCGTCTGGACCCGGAGGGACGCCACGTCGTCTGCATCCGTCCAGGTATTGAGACGCGTTGATGTCTTTATTTTCCGTCTTCAAGGCGTGTGCGGGCTAAAAATCTGTTTCCTGCTCTTCTGTGAACGGTGGTTACTTACGCAGGGTACCCGGGTTCTCTGTGAAATTGGAAAAGCTGACTTGTGAAGGGACGCGTTTGTCGTTAGCCAGCGTTGTACCGGTTCCTTTTCCTCTGTCAGCAATAACTGCAGTTATGTCAAAACGACAAAGCAATGAGGCGGGTTGGTGAAATATTGGATGACTCAAGAAAAATTAATGTGTAGCAACTCAAACTGCAACAGGCCTGCTGGCCTACGGTTGGAAGCTTGTAATTTGTTTTGACAGTAAGCGGAGAGAGGAGCCTACAGCTTTGACTCCCATGGAAACAATCGGAGCCTTCTGTGTGCTTTTGGTGCTGCCAGGCTGGCTGTAAATTCATTTCATTCTCCTCCTTTCCATTTACCTGCTTTCTTTCTGAGCTGAAACTGCTTCTAATAAACTGTGCTGGGTGGAGAATGGGGTTCTTAAAACCATTGCCTTTGCTCCTTGAGGTAAACGTGAGTTGCCATTTAATCTCTTGCTTAAGAAAGGCTGCTCTGAACTAGGACTGTGGCTATTAAAGACTAACTTTTAAGAGTCCAGGAAAATAGAAAATCAGGTTTTTGGAATGTATATTGTTAGCTTATATTTACTCTCCAACTTACCATCCATGTCTTGTAACCTCAGACAGATGGACACCCAGTAATTATCCGATTACTGAGAACATTCGTGCCATATACTTAACGTTAGAAAAACTCATTCAGTCCGAAGAGACCCAGGTGAATGGAATTGTAATCCTGGCAGACTACAAAGGAGTCAGCTTATCTAAGGCGTCTCATTTTGGTCCTTTTGTAGCCAAAAAAGTGATTGGAATTCTTCAGGTAAGACCTGAACTGGTGGGAAAATAAACTTGTGCATTGTAAATGACTGCTCCTGTGTCTAGAGTTCTTGACTATGTCACCAGAACCTTGAGCATCTTGGCTTTTACTAGCAGAGTCAAGAGATGTCTCTGCCCAACCAGTTTCTCAGACCCTTGCCAACTTACCTCACTTCCCCTTTTTTTTTTAATTTTTTTTTTCTTTTTGTTACATCTCTAAAACTGCATTTGCATCAGAAATGCAAACTTTGACTTGGGACAGAAAAAAATAGCCCTGCTAGCTAGTGATAAGAGAGAGCAGTGAATTACAGTTCAAGAGAAGACCCCGTTTTGCCTGAATGCTGAGAAATGGCTCGTGGTTTCTGTCAGCCAAGATGGAGCAGGTCACTCCCTGACCACTGGGCAAGTTCAGGTGCTGCTGCCAAAATTTTGCAGAGGGGAGACTCCTGTATGGGTGTGATTTGAGGAGGATTCCCACCTGCTTCCTGAAGGAAGAGAGGCTTCTTCAGTGCAGGAGCAGCAAAAGAGACAGTAATAAAATAGATCTCCGATGAGGTGTTTGGAAGGAAAATGATGGAGAGCAAGGGTGTAAGCGCCAGTGGAGTTGTACAAAGAAAGAAGGTGGAAGGAGTGAGGAGGAACGTGGCCAAAGTGGCAGGAAGGTCTGGTGATTTGGCTTGACGTTCTACCCTATTATCTGGAGGAGTGAGATGAGGAAAACTTCTCTTAATGGGTTCATTCCCTCATTACTCTTATTCTGGCCTGGGCTGGTTATGTTCTCTGTTGTGTCTGTGGGGGATGAGGAAGGATAGGGGGAATCAGAGGAGTTTATGGAGACGAGACTAGTGAGTTTGTGAATGCCTCTATAAGAATTCGCTCCTTTAAATTACGACCCAAGTGCGTCATTTAAGTGTTTGACCCCCTATTTAACTTGCACAAATAAAGTGATGGGTGTCCTGCTGCTGTTAGTGGAAATGATTCACAAAATAAAAGCTGAACTTTGTGAAGAGCATAAAGGTATGAGTGGTATATAAGTGTGTTGCATTGACCTTGCTGAGCTGCATCTCTTGTAAACATGGGTTAATTCAATGACCTTCGTAAGGAGAAGAATGCTCCTGTAGCACATGTTAAAGGCTTTTCACTTCAAGCATTGACTGCTTGCTTTGTATATGTAGAGCTGGTTATAAGGGAAAGAAACTTCACTGTGGCACGTGAGACTTTAATTGTTGATCACGAGCTTTCACCTTGGAAAAAGTGTTTCTGCAAGTAAATTTCTCCAGCAGAAATCCTGTAACTAACTGTTGTTTTAAACTGTCTTTGTATGGGAGACGCTGCGTGTTCTGTTGGCAGCAGAGCCTGTGTGTCTTTTGCAGTCAGCATGACAGAATAATTGGCATGACAGAAAAATACTGATATTAGATTTCTTCCTTACATAAAAACACACTTTAGAGTATCTTGGATACCCAATCTTGTAACTGCACTGTATTAGGATCAGCCTGCGCTGGCTCGAAGTGTGGTGCACTCTGCAGAAGCTAGGGTCATCACTTTGTAACTGCATCCTTATCGGGCTTGGGAATACTCAAAGGACAGTGGTTACCTAAGTGTCTTTGTCTGGGGAGATGAAGCAGAGCATAAGAAATTAAGATTTCCTGACAGCAGTATATTTCTTGATGCAAGATTTTCTTTTCTCTTTATTTATACACTCACGGATCTTATCCTAAGACTGTTCCCTATTACAAGGTGCATTTCTGTTGCTGTATTCATTTATGTTGGTATCACAAATGAAAGGTTGGGAGCCAGTGGGTTGTGCTGGCAGTCAGACTCAGGAGATTTTAAAGAGAGGAAGATGGCAAATGTTTTTTAAACTGCATTACAAAAATCTTCTTTACCCTTCAGGATGGATTCCCCATTCGAATAAAAGCTGTTAACATAATAAATGAGCCTCGTATATTCAAAGGCATTTTTGCAATCATCAAGCCTTTTCTGAAGGAAAAGATAGCAAACCGGGTAAGGATTTGTGTCATTTTAATGTTGCTGTTAATAATTGTAAGTGTCTGTCTTGGCCCTGCAAGTAAAAACTGTTGAAAAGCCTCAGAGCTAGAAAAATGTTGGTGCCATTCACTTGACTGACTGGTCCTTTCTGTTTTAATTTTTAAAAATGTACCTGTTGGGAAAATTCTTCGTGAGAGAGCAGCTTTGAGGAATTTAATATTGACATAGTATTAATATGGATCTTTAGAACATACACTGTGTATTCGGGATGTATATCTTGATCCCATCTCTGGGGTTGGATTGTCTTGGCAAGTAACGCTTTGTTGATGAGGTGGTGTCACAGGAAATCTGTGTTGGCCCCTCCTAGCTCTTCTCCCTTATGCACGTGTCCTGCGTGGCACTAGTATTGCCGTAGGACTGGATGGAGTTGCAAAGGATGATGTGTTTTTCCATGAGGATAAAATACTTCCAGTCCCATGAATGAACTTGGGGATGAGCTGAATTTGGAACCTCTGCATGGACTAGCAAAGTCAAGTCCCTCTGCCTGGGATTTAAGCTGCGCTAGGCTTGGCTTGTCTCAAGACTTCTCTCACTAGTGTGTCTAACTGCACCTGCCCCATGCTGTTTGCCACCACTTGCCCGTAAAGATGTCACTTCTAAAATTTGCTCTTTAACTCAAAATAAGTTCATTACAGCAAATTACTGAAAAAGTCAGCTAAAATGTTATCTTTTCCCTTCTTCTTTAGTTTTTTCTTCATGGCTGTGATCTGAATTCCCTTCATCAAAACATTCCTCCAGTGATCCTTCCCGAGGAGTATGGCGGTACTTCAGGGAAGCTGGACATCTCCACCTGGAACGAGCTGCTGCTAGCCTCTGAAGAGGACTTCCTGCATGATTTCTCACAGCTGGTTCTCCCGTGTGACAGCTCTCCCCATGACACGCTAGTGAGTGGGGATGCTGATGAAAAGCAATGTGATGATTCTCTGCGAGGCATGAAACCTCAGCTCTATTACTGTTATTAACAAACCAGTGAAGGGAAGTTTTCCGGCACGGTTAAGATCTGTTCTGCTAGGTGATGTTGTGAACTCTGCCTTACTCCTAAACCTGGGGTTTAGGAACAGACTGCTGAGGCACTTTACACTGTAGAACCAAAGGAAGCTGAAGGGGGCACAATGGGGGCAGGGCAGAGTTCGGGGATGATAAAGGCAAAGGGCACAAGTTATGTAGAACACCTGAGGCTTGTCAACCTCTGTGTGAATGATGTAAACTGACCTTCTTTCTAATGATAAAAGAAAAATATATTGGAAGATGGTAAGCTCATATCCCCCTCCTGTCCAGGTGAAAAGCGATGACTATGATTTACTAGCTCTGTGACCATCCATTCCCTTCCCATTCTGAAAACGCCAGTAATACAAGACAAGAAAATCGCTTCTGAACCCTGCAAAATGTAGTTCTGTCAGTGAAGGTTGCTTAAAAACATAAAAGTCTAACCTGGCAGTTGGTTCAGATTGTGAGTTGGCATTTCTGGAGTATCTCAGTTAATACTGGACTCAAATTAATACAGAGCAAAACTTTCTTATCCATGAATACCAGTATGGAGATCATCTCTGAAACTTCCTCACAGTAGGAAGATCTGTAACTGGTGAATCAGCTACTACAACATCTCTGCCAAGGCTTATTATAAACAGATGCAATCTTCACTTTCAGAAAACAGGAAGTTTCGTTGTTCTAGTGCTAATGCTTTTGATTAGGTACAGCTTCAAATAATGAGGGTCAGGACCAAATAAGAAAAATCTGTGTCAGCCACCTTCCCCCAATATAAATTGTTCTGTTCTTCGGCTGGTTGTGATGAGGAATTGGTAAGTAACTCATACAGGGAATTTGTAAGGAGGCTTTGTAGCAGTTGATATGTGATGTATAGAAGGCAATACTTCATGTAAGACAGCAAGGTGCTTCTTTAGCTTGTTACTTTGGGCAGAATTTGAGTTTAAGTCTGTGAAACCAAACACAGACAGGCTATTTGAAAGCACATTCTTAAATTTCCTGGTGTTGTAGCATTTTGTTCGCTGTGCTTGTCAGCTCTTTTGTGAAACGTTATGACTTTGTTTTCAACTTTGTTGACCTCGTTTGTCTTTGGTTGTCATGTTCCTGTATGAAGTTAGACATTAATCTTCTCGGTGATATCTACCCGTAGCTTGTATGCCTGTGCTTTTAGGTCTTTGTCTAGAGACAGAACTAAGACTCTGATGTCAAATCAGCTTATGTCTAAATAAGCTGTCCCCATTCCCCAAGTTCAATCTGTTTCATGGTCTAGAACTAGAACTAAACTCTCAGCACACTCTTTGCACATGTTTTTCTGCACTACGATAGTGTGGAGATGGGAAACCTCAGTAGCACCAGGAAAGCACACCCACTTACTTCAAGGTGAAACATTTCACTCTGGTGAAAAAGAACATCCCTTCTAACTGGAGACTTCTCTCTAGAGCACTTTCTCTGGATGAAATCTTTCTTTAGTGCCAAGCGTGATTATAGGTACTGGTTATGTTTCCGTAAATACAAACCCAAAGCATCTTCAGGAGTTCAGACATTCATTTGTCAAAGTGCCAAACTCTGTTTTGAATGTCTGTCTTCCTCTCCGTCCCCCCCACAGCATGGCTGCACTGCCAAAAAGAGACTCTTCTACCACTGTAATGACTTCCTGATCTGGCAGCAGACCTCGTCCTGGGGTTAGGGAGTAGCAAATGCCTTACCTGTCATCCAAGGAGGCTGGGTTTGGAAAAGGGGCAAACCATGAAGCTTTTCTCTGAGCGGTAGTTCAGAATTTGTGGGAGCAAGGAACTCATCACTGGAACTGCTTTAGGTTATTAAAGGGGGAAAGAGATGAATTTTCCTCACCAAAAGCATCTTGATTTTTCCTACCTTTCTAAGTCAATTCTTACTCTTCTTTGACAGCTGTTACCTTTAGTGTGGGGAAACAACCCACACCATTTTCAGCTACTTAAAGTAAGATCGCAGTTAATTCAGTTCTTTGTGCCATCTAGCAAGACAGTAGCACACAGCACCAGGACTTAGAAAGGTAAGTGGCTGCCCATGCTGTTTAACCACCCAAACGTAGCCAGTGGTGTTTATGGTGGTTTAGTGCCTCTTAATTCCAGCCACAATATACAATTGAAAAAAGAAAAGAAATAGGATGGACCATTTTTTCCTAGAGGTGAAAGCATGACTGGCATTTGATCCTTGCTCCTTAATTGCACTGCAGGGTTTAAAGTGGTATTTTGACAGTTAACCAATAAAATACAGCTCCTTTGATCCCCTTACGTAACTGCTAGAGAGGGAGGCTGAACAGTCAAAATTCAATTTAAAAAAAATTCAAAAAAACCCAACCAACCCACCAAAAACAAACCACAAAAAAGAGACCCCAAATCTAGTGGTGTTCCGTAAAAGGCTGAGGAACCTCTACAGAAACCAACCCTTTTCAGGCTTTTATATTCTCTTGCATGCCTTAAACAGTAGGTGAGCTAGATCCATCTTTCTCTCTCCCCTTTTTCCCTCGACTCACGGAGAAACTAAGACTGAAGCATACGATTTGAACACAGTAGGTAAGGCTATATTGTTGATGCTGAAAACAGCCTGTGTTATGCCTCCAGAGCTTTTTCTTAAAGCTGGCATCCTGACATTAACCACCCAGGATGCTTGAACTAAGCCAGGCTTACCTTTGTGAAGCATCTAACTGGCACTTCTGATTTGCTCTTTCTTAGACCTCAGAGTTGCAGCTTTAGCAAGCTGTATTTCTGCCCCTTTTTCAGGTTTGTAACCAGTGCTTGGCTTGTCTTCTGGACAGCACAGCTCTGTCTTTTATGCACCTGACTATTGTGCTGAGAGTGCTCTTTGAGCTTTAGCACTCACTAGCAAAGAAATCAGTTTGTTCCCAAAACATCAGTGTTTGGAAAATAAACACTTGTTTTAAGTATAGAGTCTCCTGCAAGTTAAGAGATAGGATAAGCTTACTGCATTTATTTTTGTTTGGTTTGGTGTTTGGGTTTTTTCTCCACAGCACTAAACCAGATCTGTTCTTTTTCCGATTTGAAATAACTTCGTTTCCAGAGGTTATATGCCTTGTCCAGTACATAAGCCACCCCGCCAAATCCACTACACCCTAAGGAAAGCTACTTGAACTGCACTGGGCAGCCATGGGTTTTGGCATGAGGTAAGACAAAGGGTAGCTGTGTACTGTACATAAAAGTACTTGAATTTATACTCTTGCAAATGGGTGTTACCAACCCTGAGGTAGTTTCAGGAACACTGAAACATTTTTTTTGTTAAACCTCATTTGGGCATGAGTTAATCATAGTGTTATTCAAGCTAGTAATTTTTGCCTTCTGTTGTGTGTGGGCCTAGAGGTGTTGGGTGGTTAAGTGTACATCTTATTTTGACAAAGTTTATTTTTATATTGCATTTTATAAAATGGTTAAAATGTGTAATTTTGATGCATGACTGGATAATTAAACACATTGTAACAGCTGCTAATTTGATATTTTAAATGTTTGCCTCATGTTATCTTAGGGTATTTTATTGTACAAGTCCATAGCAACTTCTACTTTAGTTCCCTACTAAACACACAGTTGCAACTGTGCACTGCCCCAGGGGTATATTAGACAAAGCTGTTGCCTTCTACTGCAGAACTAAATTTTACTTTACCTGAGCAACTTCAAGGAACAGGATTTGACATTCAGAGAATCACACAGAAAATGCTGTTTGTTTCAGAAGAAATATGATTGTACTGCACGGAAAAAAACATGGCCACATCCAATGGGGCACTGCAGCAGCTAATTAGCATTTTAGTCAGTGTATGTAGAACTCTGCTGCTGTTCAACACGTCAGAGCTGGGACAGTTTGAGTAGTTAGTCGGCTTTATTCAAACAAGTTTACAGTGCAAATACCTTAGTGCCAATAACAATCACTTCATATACAATATTTTTGTAAGCATATTAGACAAGTGAAATCAAGTAGAAGCTCTATTTTTCCCCCATAACCATAAAAGTCTTTAAGCTTTAAGTCATACACTTACCATCCAAGATTTGGCAAACATACTAAAAAAAGAAGTTACCATAGAAGTTGGCTCTTAGGGCAGGTGTGTTCTTAAAAGGAATTAGAGTTAACCAGTTTTTCAACCTCGAAGTTCTGTTCTTTTGCCACAACGCAGGAAGGTAAGTATAATTTAAATAAACTTTTGCTTTAAATAAACTTTTGCAATGGAATGTAGAAATCAAGCAGCGTAGCTTCCACTTCCAGGAAGTGAAGCATTAGCATATTAGTGCATTGTGCTGAATATAATTGTTCTTTAAAATACATTACTTCATCTTTAGCTAAGTGTTACTTCAATAGAAAGGTTGTGGCTGTTGGACAGAACATGTATTTTGTGCTTTGACAGCACAGCTGTAGTGAATTTTACAAATCTAGTAATAAGATAATCATGGACTGAAAGTTAAAAGATAACTGATAATAATTTTAATCCTGCATCAAGCATTATGCAATACATAACTATCCACCTGCATGTTGATATTAACGTAAGAAAAAGTAACATAGACGATATAACTGAAGCAATACATGAACATTTTGGCTTTCAGCAGAGTTCCCCACTTTTGTAAGCTCAGACAACGCAGCAATTTAACTGAAGTCCCTATTAGTGAGGACAAGAGGAGCCACTAGGGTACAAAGATAGAGAAGGAGACAAACCCAGCTGGAGGTTATCTTCACCCACACGGCTGGCCACTTACTGGTCATTGTCTTGAAATCCGCATCAGGGCTAAAAAGTAAAGAAGCCAGTTAGATATCGGGGCACCTTCCGCTGCTCCTTGGCATCCCTCACATGAAGTTAGAGCAATGATTTTGGATGCTCCAATATACGAGCCTTTGTGGGAGGAGTACAGTGAGACACCTAAACCAGCAGTGTCCTGGTTGCTTATGTTGGCACGTTACTCCCGAAGGAAATCTTTCAGTGAGGCAGGCAGTAGATTCCCGAGGGCAGCTGCTCTGTGTTTGCTGGTTTATACAATACAGCAGTCCCAAGGAAAGCAGTTACAAGCTGCAGAAGCAGAGGATATGTCCTAGTGCTCCCAAAAGACCTAGGAAATCAGCAGCAGGCACGGCTGTCCCTGCCCACTGGTCCCAAGTGAGCACCAGTAACAGCCGGCTGCCTCTGACCAACTCCCCAGCAGGACCTTAACCCGATGAAGGACGCTGGTCACCACCCTTTCTGCTCCCGCAGCTGTGAAGACTCCACAAGGACTACAGCTGCTGATTTTGCCTTTTTACATCTTAATTCAGCAACACACAACTGAGAGGGCACAGCTCCAGCGCAACCTTAACCTGTAGGGCAGGGGCCTCCTATCCACCTAGGAACCCTACATACAGACCATGACTTTGCCTTGCTCTTACCTGTACCAGTTTGTGAGCGTCATCATGATGTAGAGAGAGGCAAGAAAGAGCATGAAGTGAAAGAAGGTGTAGCTGTACTGGACACCATCCTTCTCATTATCCATGACACGGCGCACTTCTCCTTCCTCCGCAGCCCTGCCGCCTGTTCCCACCGTCTCCTCCAGAATGGCGCTGTCGCTCCCAGACAGCGTCAGCTTGTTCACCTGGCTGTTGCTCGAAGAGCGAATGCTGCAGAGTAACCCAAAGAGCAACATAGCTAAAAACTCCCTCTTCAGTTAGCTGTGTTTGCTAATAAACAGACCACAAAGAACAGCTGGGACTGGCAAACAACTTTTTTTTTTAAATCTATCTGGAAACATAAGGAATCTCCTCAGAGATCTGTTTTCATCCGAGCTTTGGTTAACCTAATTAAACAAACACAGTTTGTTCTGTTATCTGAACAGATACCCTCACCCACAAAACAGAACGCAGTTTTATCAGCCATGCTTGGGCAGCTGGATATGAATAAACACAGGTATGTTTTTTACTCGACCCAGTTTCAGACAAAAAAGGCAGACAAATCCCAGCTGTTTAGCATTTGATAGCAGTGCAGAGCCTACCTGGAATACAAGAGGCAAAGGACAAAGATAACCAAGCCCACAACACTCTGGGCATCCCACCACTGCAGGGACTTGGGCGGAGCTGGCGTAGCTGGTACCACAGTGGTGTTTGCTGGGACGACGGTGGGTGCCGCTATCTGGGTAATGATGTTCAGCAAACTCGGGTTACAGCTGCGCTCTGAAAGGGATGTCAAGGCAGGTTAGAGAGAGATGAGCTTTGACAGCATTTAGCTAAGAAAAGGTGACAAATAAGCTTGTGATTTTTCATTCTCTTCAACTGCTGATCTCTTCGATTCCCCAGGGGCAGCAATGGCAAGGGATATTTTTCCTTCCTGTGAGCTAGGCAAGGGAGTAATAAATAAAAATCAGAATACCCTGACAGCATTTTCTTTCCTCTCTATTTAGTTCTGGAAGGAAGCAATTTGATGGTTTCAGTAAAGTTGGCTTCACTGCCTCACGAGACTTTATCTAGCCAGATCAGCAGTCCCCACAGTGATCTGTAGTAACTACGAGCCCCATTAACGGCTTCTCTTTTCCCACCAAACTGTGTTACTCAAGACCCACTGTTGCTTACCAGGCTCGTTGGACATGGCTGACCAAGTGAGGTACATGGTGTAGAGTGTGATCACAGAGGACTGGAGGAGGCCAGAGCGAGGCTGGTGTTCCTGTTCACAGACACAACACCAGGGTCAAAAGTTTTACCTATAGTTGGATAGTTTTACCCTGTGCCACAGATTCAACAATTATTAGCATGAAACACTTATTTTTAGACATGCATTGGGCTTTGTTCTATGTTTAAAGGACCGGAAGAAACTCCCTAGAGCAATACAATTTATGCAGTGAGCAACTCAAGCAGGGAAGGAATAAGCAAACCAAATCCAATTTTTCTGTGCCAAAGACTCAGTTATGGGTTCTTCCTGGGTTAATCCCAACTTGTTTAAAAGTTTTTAAGTATGACTCTAGGACGAGATTTACCTGAGCAGCAGTTCAGAACCAAGTAACGCACAACCTCCCTCTCACCTTCAACACGCTTACCCGTAATTCCAAAGCCACAGTACTAAGCCAATACATTCCCAGCTTATTTTGCTTCTCCCTAACAGGTTTCTCTGTTCTGCCAGAACCTTCACTACTAAAACCACACCAGCAATGCCCCACATGGAAACAGAGTCCAAAACAGCAAAAAAAAAAAAAGGCCTATCTTCAGGACATATGTCACGACATACCACATTGGTGTCAAAGCACTTTTTTTTTTTTAATGTTCCTAGCTGGCACAGCTATGATAACCAAAGTTTAAAGTTTTTATGCCTGTCTAAATTGGTACTACATCTTTCCTACTTTCCTGCTTTACATGTCAAAAGAAAACAGTAGAGAAAAATAATACCTGAACTTTTGGAAGGATAGAAACGATGGAGACAGCAATGCACAGGATCATATTAAAGCTTATGAAGAACTTGTTCTCAGTGCAGTCATCAGGCTTCGTGTAGAAAACATAGAAGAGCACAATAAAAACCAGCGACAAGGCGTAGAACAAACTTGTACAGGACAGCAGAGCTGGAGGGGAAAAATAACTGTTACTATAAGCATGTAATTTAACAGCACATCGAAGGTGATTTAGAGTGGCTACCACTAAAGAGACAGTCCCTCACTTGGAAGTCAGGTTCAGGGAGCTCGGCTAGAGGAACATGTTTTTATTAGGTATGGCTAAATTTCTGCTTCAGGTCACTAGGTGGTGTAGCTTAAGGGAAATCCAGTGCTGCCACTGGGAATAAGACCTGCCTTTCAGCAGCAGTTTAATTGGTTTAACTGATGTTGAACCACAGCATCAAAATGAGAGTGCTTTTTGCGCCCTTCCGCTGGGCTATTTACAAGCCCTGAATCCCCCTGCGATGCTGGAGGCCACCCATTTTCATTTCCATTCTGCTGTGTTCTTTATAAGGAGTTACAAAACGCTGTCACAGCATTCGTGGCTATGAGCAAAGAACCACAACAATTAGCACTTTGTAATTCAGCGCTCAGAGGCACGCTCCGCGTCGTACTGCACGCTGCCATCGCCGTAACTGACTTCCCGAGGGCCTCAGGAGGGGCGGTGGCAAAGCACAGTTAGAGTTGAAGAGATCCAGGCTACCAGCTCTGTGCTCGCACCGCAAAGTACCCAAGTGCTGTTTATTACAACCGTCAGACCTAGAATAAGTTGCATTTAATGAGAAAAGGCAACAGTGCAGCTATTAATTCCAAGTATTTACATTAGTGAGATGGTGGAGTGGAATTCTAGGATAGGTTTGCTAACTAGTAAGCAATACTCTGCAAAGTGCTGGCCAGCAGAAACAAATCCTTTACAGGTTAAGGTTCCTACCTGCATACCAACATTTAGAGTTTCCCTCCTCCATTCTCTCAACCCAGTTCTCGTTCCAGGAGTGAGCAAAGTCCACAAGAAGCACCAGCTGGATAAGAATGAAGCAGAAGGCTCCACAGATACCAATACCAAACCAAGCTAGAAAAGGAAGCAAGAAAAACAGGGTTAGCTTTCATCATTTGTGTGCTACCCCAGTTTAAAAAAATAAACAAAACCTCCTAATTGTACTGCAGACAAATAATGAAAAAATCTGAAGCTATATTTAGAAATGCAGATGCTGTTAATCACTTTGGCCTCTGTCCTACAGAAGCATGCGAGGAGTCCCAGCTATTTGAAGGGTGCAGCCTATGCTGGTCAAGCTGAGCATGGGAATGTTTAGCCCCACGTGCTTTCAGAACGAACCCAAGATCTACCACCAGGCATCTCTGCGTACACAAGTACCACCGCGGCACATTTCTGTGACGATCAACAACCCTTTCACGTTCCTGTGACATGGACAGACAGTAAAGGTTTCTGGTACAGATTTTCCAGAGACTCTAGGAAGTATGTAGCACTCGTCAGTGTTCCAAGCTGCCTCTCATCTAAATAGCATCAGACGACTCAGCCCAGCAGTGATCGTGTCATGCGCTACCGAATTATTAATACACAACACTTCGGCACTCGGGAAGAGATTGCTCACTGCCCTAACTGCAGTTGGTCACCCAGATACTGGATGAACCACGACACTCTGAGGAAGTAGGACAAAATCTGTGTCTTCTAAAAGAAAACACTATCACAACTATAGCCTCGTAAGTCTGTGAAGAGGTTTGAGTTTATTAAACAGAATTCCACGATGATGAATTAACTGTACCTCTTGTGAAAGGCCCTTCAGGAATGTAAAACGCTCCAACCATGATAGCCACAATGGCAGCTATTTTGAAGAACCAGAACCTTTAAAAGAAGATAGGAGAAATACTGGTTTCACTCTGCACATCAGAGTCATGTTTTACATCATGTGCAAGCAGCTTGCTGCGTGTAGGTGAGTGTCTAACAGAAAATTAAAGGGAAAAAAAGGTTTATTCAGTGGGATTGCAGATAAAGATGTTCACCAAATCAGGGTGAAGCAACAGTCGACACACTGGAGACATGGACTGACAGAAACCTCGAAGTTCAGCAAAGGCAAACATGGAGTGTTGCACCAGGCACAGAAAACCCCCGTGTGACAGGCCAGGCCGGGGGCCGGCTGGCTAGAAAGCTCTGCTGAAAGGGGAGCTCCTGCTCCAGCAAACCAAACAGGAGTCAGCAGCTCGTCCTTGCAGGGAGGAAGGCTAACTGCGCTGTTCAGCTCGGGGAAGGGAACAGGGAGATCTAACTGCTGTCTTCCGCTGCCTAAACAAAAGATGTAGAGATGACAAAACCAGGCTCTTATTGCAGGTGCACACTGCAAGGACAAAAGGCAACACATGCAAGTTGCAAAGAGAGAAACTGCAATTAGATAACACAAAAGATTGCACAGGCTGCCCAGAGGGTCAAAGCGTCCCCATCCTTTGGGACATTCAAAACTCAACTAGACAAGCTCGGAGCAGGGGCTTGGATCAGATGATCTCCAAAGGTCCCATTCAAATTAAAAGGCTCGGATAAGCCAGCCATCTAGCCCAGAACTAACCCAGTCAAATCAGCGAAGCAGAAACCAGTTTCTGCTGGATGACTGAGTCAGACTGGCCTAGCGAATGACCCAGCGAGTGCCAGTCAGTGCAAGGAAGGGGATATAAACTAACCGAAACCCAGAATCTCTGTGGAAGCAGAAGGGTGCCCAGAGCACATCCCTTTTCATTACCCACCCTCAGAGTATGAGCAGTGAGGTCTGGCTTCCCATTACCACTACGCTGATACGTTACATAAATAGGAAGCTTTTTCAGAGACTGGAGCGTTATTCTGTGTTCAGTTTAAGAGAAAGCTGGGGATGTCAGTGTATGCACAAACAACTTCCCACTGTGCCCAGCAAAGAAACTTGAGAGAAGACAAGCTGGAAGACCAGGCAGCTGGCTCACACACATACCCATTGTGTACCGAGGCTCTTGGATCATTACTTGTTTTCACTTCTATCATGAGCAGAGAGAAGATAAAGAAGAACACTGCCATGGCAAAGCTGATTCGATAGACAGCTCTGTATCCAACAAACACATCGCAGCTGACAAAACCATTCACATGCGGTATCCGAGTATGAAGCCCCTCATCGCAAAATCCAGGTATCTGTAAAGACACATTTTGTTGTGAGTTTACATCTGTGTTTGCAGTTAATTTCCCCGTAGCAGCCCTTACAGCGCTGTGCATTGGTAGCAGCAAGGTGTTGGTAACACACCAGGGTTTTGGCTACTGCCGAGCAGTGCCGGCACACACCAAGGCTGTGTCTCCAACCCTTCTTCCACCCCCTCAGCAGTAGGCGGGGGGTGGGCAAGATCCTGGGAGGGGTAACAGCCAGGGCAGCTGACCCAGACTGGCCAAAGAGATATTCCATACCATATGACGTCTGCTCAGCGGTGGGAAGCTGAGAGATGGGGGGAGGAACAGGGGACAGTAATTTTTTTTCAACGTTTTGTCTTTCGGGGCAACTACTACACGTTTTGAAGCCCTGCTTCCCAGGAAGTGGCCGGACATCGCCGGCTGATGGGAAGTAGAGAATAATCTTTTGGTTTTTTCTTGCTTTGCTTCCACGCACAGTCTTGCTTTAGCTATATTAAAACCGCCTTTATCTAAACCCATGATTTTGGAGTTGTTTTTCCATCTTATTTTTTTCTCTCCCCTCTCTGCCCTGCTGAGGAGGGGAGGACAGAGCGGCTTGGTGGGCACCTGGCATTCAGCCAAGGTGAAACCACTACCACTGGCACGAGTAATGGTTCTGCAAACAGCTAGAAAGAGGTTTCCCCCTCCTTACCTTTTTCAGCTGCTCTTCCATCCCTGGTACCAGCATAATGCAGGCAAGAACGGTACTGAGGAGGAGGAGGGAGGCATAAATAAGCCGCGTCACTGTCGAATTCTTGCTGTTGGGACAACAGCGGCACAGCAAGCACGAGGCCCCGCTGCACAGGCAGGGGATCTGGAGGGCAGAGACAAACAGTGACGGCATGTGGCCCCCGGCCGCTGACAACGGGTAGGCGGCGACAGGACAAGAAGAACACCCGAACGCGCTCCCTGCCGGGCCGCACACGCAAACCGACATTTAACCGCCGTTCCTGACGCACGCCGGGCCCGGAGGCGCCGCGGGTCACCCGGCTGCCCGGCCTGGGCCC
>VWZZ01006928.1:1065018-1100518 GCA_013399095.1 Psophia crepitans
CTCTGCGGCCCGCGCCCGTTCTTGGCCCACGGGGGTACGAACGCAAGCGCCAAGTTGCTGCCCCGCTTTTCCGGGTGCTTTGCGGAGCGCTGGCCGGTGCCCGGGCGGTTTGGCCGGGGTAGGGCCGCAGCGGGGCCCTGGGTCGAAGGGCCAAAGGGCCGAAACTTCTGGGTGGAAGATCCGAGCCGTTCGGAGGTGCCGTGCCCAAGGGGACACTTGCGCACCCGTTCACGCTACGCTCGGTCCATGTTTTGAAGGTGCCTGGCTGCAGAAGCTGGAGGCGTCCTCCTTCAAAATGCAAGGAGAGGTAGAGCCGTGTACAGAGAGACGCCGTCCTGCTGCTGCCCCGAGCGCGGGGCCCTCTGCGGTGCTGGGCTGCCAGTGACTCGCGCGGCTGGCGGCGCGGAGGAGCTGGAGGCTCCAGCAGCGGAGTGGCTGCCCTCCTCCTGACGTCTGGGAGCGGGTGAAATGGTGAGAGGCTGTGAGGATAACGCAACAGCGGGAAGGTGACAGCGGTTTGCACAGGAGTTTAGGAAGGCAGTTTGGAGCCATTTAACTGGTGTTGCAAAATGCCAGAGGGCATGGTCAGAAGTGAGCAGAGTTACAGGATATATTCTGGCTACAGCAATTCCAGCTACTGCACATCGCTTCCCGCTGCGTCCGGCCCCTCTTTCCTTCACACAGTCCCTTTTCTGATAAACCCGCCTCCTTCACGGAAAGGGACAAATAATCAGAGTGACGGTTTTACTGCCTTCTAGAAATTGCCAAGAAATGACAAAAAGCATCCAGTAAACCAGCCACTTATATTCCACAGCAGCTTTAACACTCGGAATATACGAACATTATCTTCATCTCTTGTAATCAGCCGCATTCATGAAGACACACAGGCTTCTTTCAGAAAAAGATCACACCATAAATCCTTGAAACTTCTTCCTTCAGATAATATATGAGCCTTTACTTCATTATTAACATATTTTTTCTTACCCTTTCGGGTGCACCAGCCGGATCTGTTAAGAAGGCTTTTGCCACATCCCTGCTACATCACTGTTCACATGAATGTATGCAGAATAAAGGCAGAATCCAAAATGCTGTCTCCCCTTCTCAGTAATCCTGGGTAAATAATTTCATAGGTATATTACTAATGCAGAGATGAAACTCAGCTAAACCCTGAGTCTGAGATTGTTTTCTTCACAGGAAATTTATGAGACTAACAGTTTTGTTGAGTACTGTGGGATCCTCGCTGGGTTATGCTAGGGAAAGACAAAGGATACAGACAAAAAGCTTTTTCCTTGCACTGTCCACGTAACAAGAGATTTCCAAGTGCTTGTTTCACTCCCAAACATAAACCCTCTCTGATTCTGCATAACATCACCTCAAACCACACGTGTTTAACAGGAGATAAGGATGAAGTCAGCCTACTGACTGTCAGCTGTGGGAATGAGACGGGAAGTGGCAGGAGGTTATCCTAGTTTGTGCAAAAATACCCTGCTCTGGTACGTTAATCGGCTCTGACAGCAGAACAAAACGGTGCATCCCTCGTATCTATGCGTTACAGCCCGTACGTATCTGTGCGTTAGGTGAAGTGCCTAGGACAAGCCCCTTGAAATTAGGTAATGTTTAAAGCAAATGTGTCAGGTAAAGCAGTTCTCGGCAGTTCTTTGTGCAGCTGAGCTCATGAAAAAATGTCATTCGAGTTTGTGCGTTTGTGCTATTCTTGTTAATCTCAAGGGTCTCCCTGTCGTGATAACAAAAATCCAGAACTTTTCCTGCTGTTGCCTGGGGTATGTGAGGGTCCCCGCTCCGTGCGGGCTGTATTTCTGCAGGTAACAGATCCCATATACAGGTTATAATTGAATAATAATCCTTTGACCATATCCAGGATCTTTCAGTCAGGTGAAGGGAACTGCAAATTGGAATGACTGGGCCAAACCAACGCAAAAATTAAACAATCCTGTGTGTCTGTGTTTGTACAGCAGCGCTGCCTTGACCCGTAATACAGGTCTGAACATCTTGCAGTGCTCTGGCCTCCATAAACTTCCAAATTCTGAGGTATCAGCACCAGCTTTCTAATATAACCCTCCTAATTATTGGCCTTCTGTAAAGGGTTTGGCTTTGAACAGTATTTCTAACTGTGCCTTGATTGGATCTCCAGAGCATAAAGAATCACGGTGTTTCCTTTAGGGACAACTGCTTTCCCAGCTGTTTCATTCAGGCTTTGGGTTGAATTCTGTTCCACAATCCAGACCTTAAACCGTGCGTGGAGAACAGCTGTCAAATTCCTCCATCCGTGAGGAAGTTAGTCATTAGATAATGGGCTGAAACCCGGCCAGCTGCTACGGCTGAAACCACCAGTGGGTTTAATTAGTCTTTAAACGGTCAGAGTCAATAGCTTCTACAAAATCATGGTGTTCCAGCAGGGTAGAAAGTTTTCCCAAGTATAAATACTATTAAGTTTATGGAGGTCCCAGATGACTTCCACTGGGGTCTAACCTAATCGCGTGCAGGGGGCACGGGGACTCGCTCGCCCCTAACATGCAGAGGCCACACGTGCTGTCTGCTGTGACTCCCCGGGGACGCGGAGGTGGCCGGTGCCAGCAGCGGGGCCCTTGTCTGCGTCCAGGCTGGCTTTACAAGCCCTTGCAGGTTGAGATCAATAAAAACCAACCCAGTCCACACTCCCAAGTCTTCAGATATGCAGGCGTCTCTTCTCAGCAGTCCTTTGCTCACGATTTTGTAATTCCCATCTCCGCTTGACTGCGTGCTCTGTGGCTGCATTAGCACCTGCCCCTGCGCTCCTTAGGCTCCCTGCTTTCCTATCATGTCATGGATACGTGAGTCATCTCATTTGTGATCTGCTGAGCGGAGGGAGAGTCATAGTGGAGTTGTGTGCTTCAAGGCCATTAGTAACGCTGCTAAAACTTGCATAATGTATTCTTCTGTGTCTAAATCCCTGAGAGATTGAGTAACTGTTTTCTTTTTCACCCCAAGTGACTGTGCAACTGGATGAGTCACTGCTGTTATGATAGAGGAGTTGTAATCTTTGTGCCTCTCCAGTTTTCTTTGGCCAGAAATTTATTTTACAGGACACCTTTGTTCAACCTCTAAATCCTTACACATCACCAGAGACCTTTCCACTGGCTTCAGCTCGCTGTAGATCATGTGCTCTGGCCTGGAAACTGTGTTAGTTTAGGCTGTTGGTAAAACAGATGGAGAGAAATGTTCACCTTTATCCAATACCCTGGAACGATATTACCGAGCTGTTTCGTCTCACTATTTATGGAAGCGTTAGTGAAACGTAAACATTTTGAAAAGCATTTAAATAACATTAAATAAAAGCATATTAAAAAAAAATAAACCACAGAGTTATACTAGAGGGAATATTTTGTCCAAAAGATCTGCAGTGACATCTGGGAAGGAATCGCGGAAGGGACGAGCAGCAGATGGCTGGCAGAAAGGAGGAGGGAGTGAAGGGTGGCCTTTTGTGGTGGCCGAAGGTGGTCTCCCTGCAAACAGCACGGAACGCTCAGCCAGGGCCTTGGGGAGCAGGATCTGACCCAGAAGGGGCTGGCACTGTTGGAGCAGCCTCAGCCCTGCCCTGGTGTGAGTTGGTAGGAACAGCCCTAGGAGCTGCCCTGCAGCCAGGGGCGTTGCTGGAGTTTGGGGTGTCAGAGCGGAGCCAAGTGTCAGAGCAGAGCCTGGTGTCACCCTGGCCATGCCGACCTCGGCGCGGGTTGGATGCTGGAGCACCTCAGGCTGTGCAGGGCATCAAGGTTCCTGCTTGTAAACAGCCTCTTCGAGAGCGGGTAGCCACAAAGCAAGCCAGTCTTCTACTCGAGCACTGACCAAGCACACTTAGAAATGTTACCGAGTTTATTGTTTCAAATGTTTTCATGATTTTTCCCTTGCTTGGTATATTATTTTTATTAAGACAGATTTATTTCCCCTGTCTCTGTGACCCCATCTCTCCCATGAGAGCCTGCACTGAAATCTCGCTGGCCAGCCGCCTTATAACTGCGATCACTGCCGCAGAACGGCTTCTAGTGAAACAATAGTGGGAGGAAAAGTCAGGAATTTCTGGATTTAACCCTGCCTTGAGCAGTGACGAGGCGTCTGGCTGTAGGTGAGCCACAGGACTGTGTGAGTCAATATGTGAAGTGAGAAAACCAGCGTATCCCGGAGTCCTGGCAGGCTCTGTTCGTTCATTTTTCCGCACAGCTTAAAATCAGTGAGCGCCTGACCCCATTTTTTCTCGTAGTAAAAAGAGCGATACAGGATCATACTGGCCATGGTCATTTCTTTTAGCCGGAGATTTCTTTTCCCCTCTTTTTTCCATTGTCCCCACCCCTGGTGCTGCTGCTTTCCAAGATGCTCTGAAGCTGGCAAAATAGTGGCTTTTTTTTTTTTCTCATAAATCTTTTAAATCACGTAAATCGTCCCAGCGTACCAGCTGACATTTTAGATGTTGCATTTTTGCACTTGTGCCAGGAAGCATTTAGCATGTTACAGTTGCTTATGTTATTGTATTTTTTTTAAAGAAGGGAAAACAGTTCTTTCCTCTTGTGTCTCCAGCAGAGAGACTGTTTCTCCTTGAGGAAGGAGTTCACATGATCGTATAGATGCGTCAGATAAATCCCTTCCCACGTCTGATATTTGCTAAGTTGAATGATTGTTATTCCAAAGCCAATAGCTGGGATGGTTACGTGATTTAATGTCTCTGGAGCAGTTTTCTTCTCCTGTTCACAAGCTTTAAAGAAATGAAGTCTAAAAATGAAATCCTTCAACGTAGAAAGACTCGTTAACCAAACACTCTTGACTGCGTTATCTTCACAAATATGTCTCCCTGTTTGTTTGTTTAAAGCTGGCCAAGAGTTCCAGAAATACTTTTCAGATAACAAAAATGGGCATCCAGATTGGAAAGGAACTCTGTATTTAGAAACTCTGAAATACTACTGGGAGGCGGCTGCGCTGTTAACTCTTTTCTGGTTGCTCTGAACCTCCATGGTGTTGGAGGGTGAGTCACAGCATTCTTTTTTATGTAAATATTTTTCCCATCCTAGATGACTTCGGAAAAAAGTACCCTAAGGGAGCCTAATAATACAAACCGTCTCTGATGGTCCCATCGTTGAGCTCAGTAGTGTCGTTGCCCGCGAGATACTAAATCGAGGGGTTTAGCTGAAGGCAGCAAGGGCAAGGGCTTGACGAGGCTCAGTACTCACTGCGGGCGCAGAAACAGCCCCAAGCTTAATTCTGGAAGGGAAGGAAGGGAAGAACTGAGAGTTTGGCGTTGGTTTATCAGGGGATCTTGCAAACCAGCTTGCTGCTGCAGGACACACTTGAGAACACTGAGCCTTTGCTGCAAATTCACACACGCACACATCTTTTAAATGCACGCTGAGGGGGTCGTGTTCTTGCGAAACTGGGAGTGGCCGTGGGACCCCGCTAAGCTCGACCTCCGCAGGCGCTGCAGTGGCAGAAGCAGAGCGACTTCCCCTACTGTAAGTACCAGTGCAGTTCTGCAGGTGCTGTCTTTGTGACATACTGCTAGAAGGGGTTTTTTCAGACTCTACAGGATGGCTTATAATTTTTAATTAAAATTTACATTAGTATAACTGTCTTTGGTACCATTTTTTAGGGGCTCATGCAGAACCCAATGCCTTGACAGGCCCGCAATGCCAGTCTTGTGGATATTTTCTTTTCAAAGCTATTTTTCCCAAACATTCAGTATCATTACAGACCTCAAACCATTTCACGCCATAGCCATCAAAGCAAAGCAGTAAAGGACACGCTGGTACCCGCGTGCGTGTCAGAAAATTTCATTGCACTAGCAGTGGTTTCTGGGCTGAGATATAGTCCCTGCAAGAACACGGAGCCTGTGGTGAGGTATAGCAGTATGAATGAGGTGTCACTTTTCCTTTCCTGCGTGGATGGGTTTCATTTTGCTGCGCTGAAGCTGCCTACGAGGTAAATATCTAATCCTGGTAGTCATCGAGCTCTCTCTCTAAGCAGTGAAGACGGACAGACGGGATGAATTGCGCTCTGGTATCTGATCTACCACTGCTCCCTTCATCCTGGCCTCTAATTGCTGTCACAGGAACTTTGATATCTTATTTTTAGATGAGTCTTTGCAGGTTTAGAATGAAAGTCTGATTGTAGCTGGATACTTATTTCAGGGAAGAAAAGAATGTGCCAAACCTGATGCATGCTGGTCAATGAGGAATGTGGTGGGCAGTGATAATCTGGGCTCAATTATCTCTCTGTAGGGGTTGAAATTTAGTTGGCATTTTATGGTTAGGCACCAGACAGTGTTAAGATGTTGCTTAACTGAAGAGCCATTATTTACCATTAATAAAACTGATACCATGACACATTCCTTATGGCGTAGATGAGCTATCATATCTTGGCAACGGTAGCAGGAGGAATTATTCTGCCTGGCTTGCAGTCTTGTCTTCATTGTAAAAGGGAAAATAATGAGGCTGTAATTATCCAGCCTGGAACTAAATGAACCCAACTGAAAATGCTGAATGATGAAAGATGACTCCTAACAGCTTCCAAAACCTGAGAGACCATGGCTGGTGGTGCCAGTGTCAGCTCCTGGCTCTCGCTGGGCTGGATCCACAGCCAGCCGGCACAGCTCAGTTGTTTGGACTGTGGTGAGTTTGAAGTTCTGTTGAACAAATAGTGGTAAATATACCACAAACCTTGCCAAAATGACCTGTTCACCCGAGGAAGCCAGCATGCAGCAAATCAGGAAGAAATTCATAGCGCACAAGTCCCTCCATATTAATTCTTGGGGTAAAGAAAATACAGTGATCTACTCCAAATCAGTAATTACTTTGCAGGTGGGATCACACACTCTTCCCTCCAACATCCAGCATTTCAATAGCAAATTTATGAGGTTTCTCTAATTTTGCATCTTAAATGTATCCAATAAACCAGTAGATTCGGTGAGTCTTTCCACTCCCCCCTTCATGCAAATAAAAAGGGGGAAAGGGGGGGTCTGTTATTCCATTAATCCTAGTTCTCAGTCTCACACCATTTCTTGTTAGCCAGCACTACAAGACTGCTCGACTTAACTTTCCAGTTGGTTTCGAGACTGAAAAGCTGGTCACCTTCTGTCTTCAGCACAGAAGTGGTGTGTTTGGTGGAGCTGCTGGAGAGACGAGGATGAACTTCCCATAGGAGTGAAGAGGCATGAAGGAAGGCTTCTAGGGGCCGAGCTGGGTACATCTGTGTTCCTCTGTCCTCAAAGACTGCTGAGATTTAGCTGTATTATTAATGATACGTTACAGTGCCTGGAGACTTGGGTAAATAATAACTAAACCAGCCTGTTTGTCAAAATAAAGAGGATTTGCCCTCCTGGTTGCTCGGTCTGAGCTCTCATTTCTGCAGGAAAGCAGGAAGCGCTGCTGTGGAGCACACACCTCTTGTCCAAACAGTGAGAGCTCCTGCTGGTTGCCATAGCGATGGGGAGAGCAGAGGCCGGTTTGGGTAGCAATTCTGCAACGGTACAGCATCCCCTCGCTTAGCAGCTCCGTTGGCCAGGTCCCAGCAACCGCGAGAAGGGCACCTTGTGAGCAGCTCATCTACAGAGCGGGATGTTTAATAGATATTTAGCTTGTTGTAGTGCTGGCTTCCTTGGACATGCTTTTGCAGGATGCCTAACACACAGAAATATGTTGAAATATAGACATATAGCTCATGTAGAAGTAAAAGCATGGCTGTCACACCGACGGCTTGCAGCACGCATGGCAGGTCACAAATATTGCAGCCGCCCTGGCGCGCAGGGAAGAGCTGTTAGGCAACACGGCGATTTGGGCAAAGGCTATTTCGGACCCTGACTGGCATTTATATCTCACTCAGAGGGCAAGAAACCCAGACCCAAACACAGACTTTTAGGTCAAATAGGACTGAAACTTTCTGAGCCAGAAGAGCCTGGCTGGTGGGCTTTTATTAAAGGGTCTTCTACAAGACCTTCTTATAAGACATCTAACTCGGGATTGTATGGAACTGAGGTTTTAACATATGGCTCGAGGAAGCTGATGTCTGTGTAAACACCATTGCTAGATTATTCTTGCCATGGACAATCTGAATAAAGATGCTTTATCAGGCCAAGTTTTACAAAGCTGAGAACAATTACTTCAGAGATATTGTAAAAGGAAATTATTTACTCAACAAAAGTGAGTGGCAGCTAGGATCTATGTGGAAATTTTATACCTGTCCAAAAAACCCAGCCCAGCTTTAGGAAAAAGGAAGAATCTGAAACAGATAGAGTGATTTAAGGGATTAAGTGGAACCCTTTACAAACTGGAAATGCTAGAATAACCGTCAGGAAAGAGTAATCACACAAAATTCAGTAAATAAAATACATCTCAAGAGCAGCGGGGAGTGAGATTGGCCGTTATTATGTGAGGAAGGTCTGCTGGCAAGGACCCACAAGAGCATCAGGCTGTCCATCTGCGATGGACATGGAGGAGCTGGCAGGAACAGTGCAGACAAGGCTAACGTTCTGGGCTGGGTGATAATCTGTCTCTGTAGCGGTCATTTAGCCTTCTGTCCTTCCTCCAGCCAACTGCCAAAAGGAGGTGATCACACCTCTTTTCCTTTATTTTTGTCTGGTTTGGCCGTTTAAAGGATTAAGCTTTCTGAGGCTGGGGCTATGCTTAATACCTACCACTACAGTAGAGATGGAGCGTGGGATCTCAGTCTGCGACACCAGGGTAGCACCACCAGGATCGCTTGAGAACTGAGGGCTCTGCCTCCTGGCCACCCCCCCGCCCCGCAGCACCCCGCATTTCTCCCAGGAGCCAGCACCGTACTCTGCCCGCACAGTCGGTAAGGAACAACCAGGCTTTGTCAGCCACTGCGTCCACCCCGGGGTGGCAGAGCCATCCTCTGGGCCACCCAAAACGCAGGGTGGCCCACTCACCTTCGCCTACACCTCCCTGCGTCAGCCACAGGCAACACCTGAAACCCAGGGCAGGCTCCCAGGAGGGTGCTGGGGCGGAGGGCTGCGTGCAATGCCTGACAGAAATGCTCCCAGGTCACTAGGCAAGCCCTGTTTTTATTTCCTGTACACTGACAGCACAAACGGAATATTTTGTTCCCTGATGAGAACATGGAGCCCTTCCCATGGAGCGTCCTGAACTCCTGCTGCTCTCAGACCACATCGCAGCGACGCTGCACCCCCCCGATTTTAGTCTGTATGGCCTTGGGAACAGCTAGAACCGATAAACGGCACCGTGTCCGAGGGCATGGGGTGGCACAGGACGCAGGAACAGCCTTACTGAGCTTAGCCTGGCTGGGCCGGGGCCAGCTGCTTCATGGAACGGCATCTAGTTACACGTAACCCCTTAACGAGCCGGCACGGAAAGTGGGGAATCACGCCAGGAAGTTGGGCTGCAGTTTTCCTGACGTTAGGTAGAAAGTGAATGTATATGGTGAAGCCTGGAGATTGCAACCTTTTGACCGAGCACAGAGGATTAACAACCTGAGTTTGAGCCCTCACCGTTCCAAAGCAGGAGTACTCCATTCAGGGACCAGGGAATAAAATCACGTGAAAGTCCATTTAGCTGAGAGCGAAAATCAGGATCAAAATATTTACACGGCTTCTGCACATCTGCAGCAGGAATCCTGGTCTGGCTGCCCAGCACTGGGGGGAAATCCCAACGGTCCCCTGGGTGGCTCTGGCACGTATTGTAAGGCTGACAGAGACGACTACTTCCTTCTCATTTATTAGCACACCCCTTTGCCCTCCGAAAGGGAGAGGCACAACTGCCAACCCAGCCTTTCCTCCTGGTACCCCTCCGAGAGCGAGGGACAAAGGGGAGGGGTACCTGTGCGCGCCTCGGGGCACCTCCTGCTCCCCGGCCAGCAAGACCCGAGCAGTCAGTCAGTCACGACCAGCTTAAGCAACACTTCTCCTCTTGCACCTTTCTCATCCTGACAATCATTTTCTGGCTCTTTCTGTATATCCGACCCTGCTTAGCAAGCAGAATGAACCTGTTATTAATTAATACTGGCATATTCCCCCCCAGCCTGAATACGTCCCTGAGCTGACAGAAATACCACTATTCGCGCTCTGTCCCAAACAAGAAAGCTTTTGCCAGTGGCATGATTTGCTGGCGAAGCACGTGCTGGATACGTGACCTTTGTGGGTTTACACTGGAGAAACTTCTGGATTCCTTTAGACAAACAAATCCCTTACCAAGCAGGATTTATGCTTGTTTCCCAGTCTCTGTGCCGCTAGCCAGCTGCCGCGCTTTCTCCTACCAGCAGCAGGTAAAGTGCTTCTTACACAGTGCGTAGGGGAGTTTGTCACCGTCCTCGGGACCCTCTGGGTAAAACGCAGCACAGGACGGTGCTGTCACTGACCGACGACTCTGGCTTGCCACGGGATCTGAGTCTGAGACCTGCTTGTATTTGTGGCAGCTGCACAGAGGTAACCGTCGAGTCACTTGTTTTGCAAGAGCCTTTGGACAGGAGGAGTTTTGCAGAAATGAAGGATTAGAGGGTGCGTATCCAAGATGGGATTTCAGCAAAGGTTTTGAATCAGACTTTGGAGACTATTAAAAAAAAAAAAAAGTGCAATTCTTTTCCAAACTGAATGCATGTGCTAGGGAAAAAGGGGGAAAAAAGTCAGTTTGGGCTGAGACTCCAGCCTCTCTAACTGGGGGAAAGCTTTCGGAGGGGTTTGGCTCAGCAGAGGGAGGAGATAAGGTCCCTGGGGAGTAGTGGCTGGGAAGGGGGAAGGGACGAGCTCACGGAGTGAAATTGCCCAGAAGCGAAGCACAGCCACTCTGCAATGAAAAGCTTTATCATCTCTGCACAGATTAATGGAGCTAAGAATAGCTCCAGCTCAAAGCAAACAGTTTTTGAGCGTGCTCAGCCCCGCGCCAGCCACCGTGCCAGCAGCCACCACGCACATCCCCGGGGTCCCAGCGCCAAGAGGGGCTCCCCACTGCCCAGCTCCACTCTCCGACCCTGCCTGCTACCAGAGGTGACCTGGAGGGGGTTCGCTAATGAGTTTAGCCTCAGCACAAGCTTCTCTTTTTTTGTTTCACTTGTTGATGAACTTTTCTGGACGAGCAACTTCTATAAAAACAAAATGGTCCTGAACGCTGAGTAATTCATTCAGACACCCGACGCCCACTCTCTCCTCCCTAATAACAGCAAACCGTGTCCTTTCTTCGGCAGCCCAGTGCCCTGTCACTAAAGCTGCTTTTACCTGTTGGTTTCCCTTCTTCTCATGAATCTCTGAGTGCAAGCTGTTATTTGAGGGCTTAAGACATCCACGCTTCCTTAGGGAGCCTGGCAGACTGTTGAAATGTGTTCTGCGGGGTTTTTTTGATCAGAAGTTTATTTAAAGTATTTATTTTGGGGGAGGAAGTCTGAAAAAAAAATAATAATCACGTTGTCACATTTTTCCTATGCGTATCTTGTGCCATTCCACATTTCCTGGCAATCTTGATGACATCAAGTGACGCGGAGAGCTCAGTGCCTGGGAAATGCAGCGGGAAGCTGCTCTTTGTGAGGAGGCTTCATGCTACAGCAGCGGGCTGTTGCAGCACCGCTCTAGCCCCGGCAGCACGAGCTTCTGAGGGAAGCGAGGCTTGGGATGCTAAAACGTTCAGGTCAGAGGCAGGCCAGATCCTCCTGAAGTGACGCCTCATCTCCTTGGGCTTCAGAGCTTCCTGGAGGGTCCTTTGCCTTGCTGGATTTTCTCGCTGGAGCCAGCAGTGTGCAATCCAGCACCGTGGCGCTGCTCTGGGGGTGCGTTTCTTTATGTTAGCTCCCGTGGGGATACTCTCACCTCATTTTGACACTTGTCCTACGAGATTGCTCTGGATTTGTCCCTCCTCCAGCTAAAGGTTGACAGTCAACCCATGGGACACGTTCTTGCTCCTCTCTGAGCTGTGCTCTCTCATCCTGTGCTGCACCAGAGGAGTGAAGGTGGCACCAGCAGCGGGGCCAGAGGACATCGTAGGACTCTCCCTTCTCTGCAGCGCTGCTCTCTGCATCCCACTCTGTGATGTGGAGCTAAAACAAAAATCATGGACTCGTAGAATGGTTTGGGTTGGAAGGAACCTCAAAGCCCATCTAGTTCCAACCCCCTGCCATGGGCAGGGACACCCCCACCAGCCCAGGGTGCCCAAAGCCCCATCCAACCTGGCCTTGGACACTGCCAGGGATCCAGGGGCAGCCACAGCTTCTCCGGGCACCCTGTGCCAGGGCCTCAGCACCCTCATGGGGAAGGATTTCTGCCTCAGATCTCAGCTCCATCTCCCCTGTGCTAGTTTAAACCCATCCCCCTTGTCCTGTCCCTCCCTGCCCTGGAACCAGCCCCTCTCCAGCTTTCCTGAAGCCCCTGCAGGGACTGGAAGGCCACAGTTAGGTCTCCCCAGAGCCTTCTCTTCTCCAGGCTGAACAACCCCAGCTCCCTCAGCCTGTCCTCGTAGCAGAGGGGCTCCAGCCCTCGGATCAACTTTGTGGCCTGCTCTGGACTCGCTCCAGCAGCTCCATGTCTTTCCTGTACTGGGGGCCCCAGAGCTGGACGCAGCACTCCAGGAAGGATCTCACAAGAGCAGAGGGGGAGAATCCCCTCCCTCGCCCTGCTGGCCACACTGGGTTTGATGCAGCCCAGGACACGGGTGGCTTTCTGGGCTGCCAGCGCATACTGCTGGCTCATGGTGAGCTTTTCATCAACCAGCACCCCCAAGTCCTTCTCCTCAGGGCTGCTCTCGATCCATTCTCTGCCCAGCCTGTAGTTGTTCTTGGGATTGTGCTGACCCACGTGCAGGACCTTGCACTTGGCCTTGTTGAACTTCTTGCAATTCACCCAGGCACTTAGGGACCTCTCCAGCCTGTCCAGGTCCCTCTGGATGGCATCCCTTCCCTCCAGAGTGTCGACCGCACCACACAGCTTGGTGTCATCGGCAAACTTGCTGAGGGTGCACTCGATCCCACTGCCCATGTCACCAAAGATGTTAATCCCTGCAGTTCTCTGCAGACCAAACTACACGGTCGAAAGCAGCAGCAGCCACCAGAGCAGAGCCAAACCTGGTGTCCAAAGCAGCAATGTCATTAACACCAGTCCTAGACCACGCAGGGTAGCACAGTACAAAGCAGATGGATGCACCAAGCAGCAAAAACCTCACCAAAGACAGACACATTGGTCAAGTAGAAGTCATAGAAGAGCCCAGACAGCAGCTAAAGGCTGACTGTGGCTGCAGCACAGTCAGTCAGCTCAAGGCTGTAATACCATCCATCACGCGGAACGTGACATGCCGGGCAGCTCTAATCTCTTCTCGTTATGGTGAGATAGGAACTGCATTTATTCATAGCCCACACCTCCAGGTGAATGTCTTATGGGGTAGAAAGCAATGGGTCAAGAGATGATGAACCTGAGAATTTGCTAGAATTTCAGAGAATTTCCAGAGAAAAGTGTCAGCTTTTAAAAATAGGCAGAGTGAGTACGTTGAAAGCCATGCCTTTTCATCCTAACGTGTTAAGATCTCACGCAAATGTTTTGGCATCTTGGGATTGTTTTTTTTTCCCCTCTGTGAAAACAAAAAAAAAAAAAAAAAAAGAGAGAGATGTTCTGTAGAAAATTCCAAACTGAATTTTTCTACTTTATAAGAGTTTCAATGGAAAATGTTTGACCAGTCCTTGTAAGGGACAGCATCAGATGAGGAGGTCGCTGAAAGGACACGTGAGCGTGTGCTGGAAAGGACAGACTCTCTGACGGGCGCTTGGGTGGCAGGCGGGGAGCGATGCCAGGATCATACACACAGGATTGGGAGATTTTAGCACGAAAAACAGAACACTGCTTCAGAAGTACAGATCGTACACCGTGCTCCCAGCTTTTTGAGCTGCTTTGTTGTTACCATCACTACATCCAGCACGCATTGGCCTGGTGCTGGCCACAGGCTGGTGCAGTGTTTGCATCCTTACGAGATTTGGCCTTCAAACCCTGCACTCCAAGCGTTAGTGTGAGGCTGTAGCCTGCTGAATCTCTTTCAAATAAGAGCGGGAGTAAAGAGCAACCTGCAGACTCGGCCAGGCCAGCGTAGCAGTCTCCTGAGGCTGCGCTGGTCCCTCAGCCCGGCGTGGCAGAGCTCTCCTCCCTCCGTCGCATCTCATGAAGTCAGTCAGGGCGTTGTGGTAAATCCCTTACCGTTACTTGCGGGTAAGTAGTAATGCGTGACTCAAAAGCACTGGAGAGAGATGACTTTCTGCCAAGTGATACATCTCAGGAAATCAAACTGGTTTCCTGGAGCTGACTTTCAAATAAAACAGAATTGAACTGAGAGGCAGAGCTACACGAGGTCAGTTTGGAGATGCGCTGAGCCACGAGTATGTTTTGCTCTGTTGAGGTCCGTTCTCCTTCCTCTGTGCCTCGTTATTGTCATCAGGGTGTTTCCTGCACAGCCTGCTGCTTCTGCTGGTGTTTTTATCTCTCGCCGCGTGCGATGGCAGGGGTGTGGGTATCTGTCGCGGAAAAGGGCTCGTTTTCAGGTGCACACAAACAGATTCTGGCTGGAGGTGGAGCAGGTCTGGCTGCACAGCCGGTGCTGGGGCGAGGGGACCGGCTGGTGCCCCTCACCAGCACAGAGGCAGGCGGTGAGCTGGGGCTGAACGGCTCCGGGGCCCATCTGCAGCGGGAGCGCTGCAGGGCGGCAGAGACACCCTGTCTGCATCTGTCTGGTGCTCGGCGAGATGGCAGGTTGGGAGAGCCAAGTCCTCCCAGCTCGCACCGCTCACTTTGCGCGCAACCTGAAATAAAAGCTCCTCTAGCGCGAGCGGGGGCTGAATCCCGTCCCTGGCAAATGCCCTTCGTGCTCTCCGGTTGAGTCATGCCACTTCTTCTCCCCCTCACAAGGCTGAGGACCGGAGTGTCTTAACAGCAAGGATGGAGCGAGCCTCTCGCTCTCTCAGCAAAGCAATTAGCACTAACGAGCCCTGTTCCAGTCGGGGCACTCAGGCCGGAGCAGACAGCAGTACCTATACCTCGGGTACTCGGGCACCGTCCCACCGCGCTCGTAGGGCCGGACAGGAGCGTGGGCCAGGGGAAGGCTGGAGACCAGCGCTGCAGCCAGCTGCCTCATTCGGCCTCAGCAGCCCCACGGTGTCTCCAAGGCTGAGGTGACATGGGGAGATGATACCCCTCAGGGGGACGTTCCTGGGCCCCTGGGGTGACAAAACCAGCCAAAACTCCTTCCTCTCCCAGAGTGGCCCCGAGCTCACAGGTTGCTCTCAGGCTGTGCTTCGCAGCAGGGCGGATACAACGGTCCATACCTGATACGCGGTATTGCCTTGCCCTGAGCATCTTCCCCTCCTTAAATCCGGTTGCTGTCACCAGCTCTGCATTTCACTCCCAAACAAGGCTGGCACCCAGGGGCAGACGAGCTGAAGTACGCTTGGATTTTACCCCATGGAAGTGGGCAGGGCAAAAGGCACTCTGAACAGACACAAAGCTAGGTTTTTTTCCCTGGGAGGCACTTCCCCAGCACTACGCCTGGTAAAATAGCTCAGGCCGCGTGGGGTGTGACGGTGGCTTTGGCCAGGCCCCGATGGAGAGGACGAACGGTGGGGTGCCGCTGGGGTGTACATCCAAGCAACGTGCTGGAGAGACCCGGGGGAGCGGTGGGTGGGCAGGAGGAAGCACCCTGCAGCAAAAGCCGCAGCGCCGAGCATCGAAGGAAGGATGTTTGGGCACATGCAGCTGCTGGGAGATGAGGTTACAAGGCAAAGCTAAACAAAGATCGCTGCGAAAAGGAAACGGATCCCTCCTGCCGACTGTAAGGTAGGAGCCGAGCGGTCGCTGCTTGACATCATCGGGATGAGCGTTGGATTACAGCAGGCAGGGACTGACTCGGGAGGGGAGGAGAACACGCCCCTCAGCCCCAGAAGTGCAACTTCATTTAGCAGCTCCCAGTACAAGGAAACTGCAAGTCTGAAACTGGCTGCAACTCCCCCGGCCGGCTTGGCTGCTCGCCACGGCGGGCAGAGGCGCCAGGAGGGCGTAATCCAGCTTCGGTTTCTTCCTCAGCGGCAGGACCGCGGCACTTGGGATTCAAGAAGCAGCGGGAGCCGAGGTGGCCGTAAGTAGGGTCTGTGCACGCTGCTGCGGGCAACGGGCTGGGACGGTCGGTGGCCAGGAGACCTGCCCAGCATCGCAGCGAGGGGCTGCTCTCCTGCTGCCCCCGGCACGGGAGCCAGAGCTGTGCTACGAAGGGGTGATTTGTTTAGAGATACAGTTAACTTTTACCTAACAGACTGCAAACAGCAAGATTTTCTTCTTTTGCTGCCCACAAACCGTGGGCTGAAAAACTAAGCTGCATCCCAGTTTTCCTGCTGTTGGGAGAAACGGTTTGTAGGCTGGTGGCAGGGAGGTGGCTCTTTCGCTTGGAAAATAATGCAGTTCATTGCTTGCTGTGAAGGGGTAGCAGGGAGAACAGGCTCAGCAGTTAGAAATCACAAAGGACCGTGGATCAGTGACCCCCGTGGGGATTTCTGGCCTCATTTCTGATACGTGTCCGTTTATTCCGAGAGACTCGCTGGAGGGAATCCCTTACAGCATCGGGGTGGCTCTGTGCTCGCACGGGAACTGATGCCAGCCTGGGGGACAGGCACCCAGTGTGCCATCCTGTGAATCCGTCCTTAGGGCTGTCAGGAGATGCAGGGCTCCCCGGGACTCCCCTTCAAACCACGAACAAGGGCTTTGCAGAGCAGGCTCCGGTGGAAGTGGGCTCAGAGGCTTGCTGGCATCCAGCTTTCCAAGCAAATGTTTTAAAAGGCAAAGACTTGGGATAAAAAAAGAACTGCTGTGTGGTGGTATTCTCAGGAGGCTTTGCAAATTCCTCCACCTCAGAGCTGTGTGTCTTTCTCTCTGAATTCCCCTAAGCAGCTGGTAGCAAGCCGTGGTGGTGAGCTTTCACATGCATGTAATGCCTTGGCCCCAAAGGGGCATTTGGGAAACGTTTCATTTGCTTGGAAGGGGTAAATGGGTCCACAGAATAAGAGCTAACTGGAGCTGTGAACCCAGAAGCAACACCCTGGGTGTTGGGGCTGGTGGCACAAACTAGGAGGGAGGCACGCTTGGGTCAAATGAGCAAGAGGCAGCCACAGTGGGGATGCTGTGGCAGTACAAGAGCAAGAGGAGATTTGTGGGGTGGGGATGACTTGGCCAGGTGGTAGAGACCATCAGATGGCTGCAGCCACCCAGGCTGCGGGCTGTTTGCTCATGGCGAGGTTGATGGGCCTGGCTTGGGTAGCTGTGGGGCACACCTTGGCTTCTGAGACTTTTGGCAGGAAAGGGCCACCGTGCTACTGCATGACCACCCAACTGAGAAATGATCACGTTTCTGCTCTCGTGAGGATGCCATTTGGGAAAGGATGCACGAAGAGATCCTCAACGGCTGGATTCATTCCTAGTGCAGATGTAGGTTAAATGGCCATTCACAAACGTGGATGCACCAGTAGTGCTTACTACACCTCAGGCACAGAGCAGGGCATCGAGTCCTTTGAGCTCCCCATGGACACAAAAGTCCCTCCTGCCATGGTTTTCAGGGACAGCTTTCCGAGAGTGCAGACTAAGTGGTGCCTTAAAGATCTGGAGATCATTAAATACACCACATAGGCTGGCAGTGCAGGTAGCTTGGTCACGGAGAGATGAAAACCCAGGAATGTCCACAGCCACGCATCCTCCACCTACCCATTATTTCTGTACTTGGTGGCCAATTCAGAGGAGGTGTACAGGCACACAGTGAGCTAGAATGAGGAGTTTTGCTTTCCCCCCCTTATCCTCTTATTCCAAAGAAAGGTACGTCTGCTTTGAGCCCACTCAGCAGAATAACTACAGGCTGGGAACAACCCAGCCCCCCAAAATAACTATGGAAAATGTTTTCCAAGTTGCTAACATTTCCTGATCTCCCACATTTCAGAGCCAGTTCCTGCAGCACACTGCTGTGCATTAATCCCTCCAGCCTGCCTGGGCAACCAAACACCAGCGTTGTTCCTAGTTTACAGAGGCTACATGCAAAGCAGATGATTTTCCTGGGCTTGTACAAGGTCTGTGGCAGAATCAGGGATGAATCTACAAGTCCATAAGGAACAGCAGAACCTTCAACCCAGCTTTTTGTTTGCCTTTCTATGCCGCCCTGTTATGGTCTCTCCTGTTTTCACGTTCAACGCCCGGATCCAATTGTTTCTCCACACTCTTAAGGGTTTTCTTAGCATCAAAGCTGTATATATGGACTGATCCAGACAACAAATTTTCCATCACAGCACCCATTTTAGAGGGGATGGGGGGAGCGAGGGGGGAAAATAACCCCCATGCTTCTAGTTGTCTCTAGCCTACAACGAGAAAAAGCCAAGTCCTAAAGGAAGCTGCTCCCAAGGCTTGTGAGCACCGGCCAGCGAGAAGGGAAGGTTTAGCTGTTGCATGGACTTTGTCCCCAGTTCCTCACAGCAGCAGTTGGAGAGGTTGAGACATCACTCCAGGGCTCTGCTGGCGCCTGCAGCACGAGCAGGAAGAACAGCAGTCGGACTATGAACCACCTATTCCTGTTTCAAAACTCTCGCTCCCTTCCAACCTACGGGGATACGCACTTCACGCCACCCATTTCGGGTTTGCACGGCAAGTTCCCAAAATGCTTCCTTCCCAGCGCAGCCCCAGGGAGGCTCGGTGCTCTTTGCACGGCTCCTCCACACCGGCTTCCACGCAAGCACGTTGCTGGTTGCAAGCCGCTGTCTTGGGAACTCCCTGGCGAGCGCCAAAATGCCAACGTTTGTTGATATTTACAGTGATGTAATAAGCCAAACATACCCCCACTAGAGCGTCATCAACTTTACTGGAATTACTGTTTCCACAAAGTGCAATTAATCTGTGGTGCTCATTACCAGGAGATATCACTGGAACAAAGAGCTCAGAAGGCGTTTTAATAGATATCGGGTAGTTCTCTCTGTGACAAAACAATCCTGGGTATGATTAAGAGGATATGCATTTTAAGGATTATAAAACCTCCTGGTTCAGAGTAATTAGTGACTTATAAAAACATTCCACTACAATTACAAATTTTCTTGCGCCTCTGAGGCCAAGAATGCCAGCTGCTGCTGGGGACAGGGCGCGAAACGAGGCAGTGTCCCGGTTAGCTCAGGGATCAGCGATGCACACAGCCTGTTGTTTACCCAGGAGTCAAGAGACACAAGAACGACCTTCTCTCTGCTGCCATCACCTTGCTTGAAACGAGAAAGGATTTCCTCTCTGGATCAAAAGCAGGAACATAACAGCTGTTGTGTAGAATAATGCTGAATTCTGCCAAAAAGCATTCTGGGTTTGTTTGGAACATATATTCAGTTTGAAGAAGTGCTGAGAACACTGAGTTTGTTTCATATTTCTTCCTTTTGGGTAACAGCTGATGAACATGGAAGGACTCTGAACCCCAAACATGTACATCATGCTGATGCCCTTGTAATTCATTCCTGATGGGGTACAGATGTTTAGCTATCCAATGAACATTTCGACAGGGGTTCCAAAATGATCCATGGTACCATGGTGGGCTATAAGACTAGATTAGGAAACGTAAAGTGGTCTTTAAGAAGTTACTTTAGTCCATTCTTAGTCACACTGCTTGGACTAATCCACCTCACCACCCTTAAACCCCCAAACTCCCCATGCGGGCCATCGCCTGGGCTTTCCACAGAGGGGCCTTCGGAGCTCTACCCATTGCCCCAGGAGTGGCAGGACTGGGTGAGCCAGCAGAGGATGAGCCTTTGGGGATGGAGCAAGGGACACAGCTTCAGATTTGCAGACTCCAGGTTTGCAGTTGAGGGCTGTAGGGAGAAACACCTAGCCAGAGCTGCAGCACTGGAAAGCCAATACCAGTTGCTAAAGAGTGTCTCCAAAAATCAGGTTTTTTTGAGATAGAATGGGGTTTCCCCCCACATCCCATAAGGAACAGGGCTGCTCAGTGATAACTTATAGTTCGGAGCATCATTGCTCCAATTTGCTTTAAGCCTCTCTTGGCAGAGGGCCACGCATTTTGAGATACTCTGCGACACATCAAGCGCTGGAGGTTTAACTGTTTGGGCTGCGTAACACAGGAGCCAGAGCAAGGCAGGAAGGCAAAGGAAGAAAATAAAGACTCATGAATTTCCAAAGCTGGCTTTCTTCCTTCCTGCTTTTGTTTGCCTGCTTGGTGCCCCAAAAGGGTGATGCATATTCCCAGAGTTGTGGGAATACTGTTTCTTTTCCGTTTCACTATTTTCAGTAAGCACTTCACTGTAAACGGGGTAAACACTAACAAAAGTATATTGTTAAATCCCCTGTGTCTTTGTTTGGCTACTGTCATGATCTTAATTAGTATTTTCCACTTCTGCTATCCTGTCATCTGCAGATCTGAAAGTGCTTTACAAATATTTGAAGCATCTAGCAAGGGGAGCGAGTATTAATAGCTCCATTTAACAGATGGGCAAACTGACACACAGAAGCAGCAAGTGCCCTGTCCTTGAAGCAGGGCCAGACCCAGCAAGTAGTTGGTGCCAACAGCTAGGGAGTTTTAAAAGTGGGTCAAAAAAATAAAGAGAAAGGCTGTTTCCATGCTGTCTTGGCATGGAAAATTATGGTGAACAGTTCCAGTCAGGGTGGTGCTCAACACAGATGGGCCAGACAGATGAATTGCTGGCTGAGCTACTGCTTATATGGTTAAATGGTTCCTCTATTCCTTTCTGTTCCGCTAATATTTGTCCCTGGGACAATGTGAAAAAAACAGTCCATGATGTTCCAAGAAGTCTGAAAGCTGAAACAGCTGCTAAAATAAGCAAGTGTCTTGCTGGCCAGGCTCAGCAGGTCAGGAGATTGCAAGGCACCCACAGATGTTAAGGCCACAGAGGAAACTTCTCCGAGTGGGGCAGTGGGAGAAGGCACAGCTGTGCGCAGACAGCGAAGAAACCCAAGGAGCAGAAGGCAGACCAGGCAAGGCCACTGAAAGTACCAGATCGAACTTCCCCTTTTGCCTCAGAGAGGCTGAGATGGAAGTTTCACTTCGCCAAAGGGCAGCGGAGCTGCAAACCAACATTCATTTATAGTCTCAAGGCAGCTGCCGGGTTCCCGTGGGGCAGGTCAGGAGACTCGAGTTGCTTCGGTTCTCCCCAGCACGCCCACGTGAAGTTAACAACAGGAGAAGCAAGACCCAAGAGAACTTCTCCATGAAGCCAGGCCCCCGGCTGGACTTTCCCTGCTCTCGGGCAGGACAGGCCAGATGTCCACCCAGCAAACCCTCCGGAGGGGGTGCCGTACTCGGGGTCTCACCAAGCCAGGTTCCAGCTGAGCCTGCTGGGCAGAGCCCTGCCAGACCCCGCGGCCCCTTTGCTGTCCTAGTCGGACGTGGTGGAAAAGCGGCTGAGCTTTATGCTTCCCAACAAAAGCACAGATACTGTTTTCTTACATTTATTTTCTTTTCCTTCCCCAGAAGCTGCTGCCCTGCTCCGTATGAAGCTTGTTTGAAGTCATGTCCAGAAGGAGAGTCAACTAAACCAGGTAGGGATTCACACTACGGACTGAAATAATTCTTGATCTCAGGGAGATATTACATTAACAGGCATTGGGGGGTTTTTCCTTCCTGTTTCATAGAGTCATTTCACCTCCTTCTGTGTTCTGAATTACTAGATGATATAATGCTGCTAAAATGAAAAAAAAAAAATCAACAATTCTGCCATGATTTTCCTGCTGTATTTTCCAGCCTTCATAGCCATGTACTCGTACCCAGCCATGTTGCAACACTGGCTCTAGGAGCGGCCCCCCATGCCAGCCGTGCTGCGGGGCATCCCCTCTGCCAGCGACCGGGATGTTGTGCGCAAACCCTGCTCACGGGCTGCCCACGTGCCTTGCACGGGAGTATTGTTTGTGCATAACCACACCAGCTAGTTTTGCTCCGCATGTGGAATCAGCTTGGCAGGATCCAGGGAACCCCCAAAGCTTTGGGGGCGCTTGTGTAAATGTCAGATCTGCCAGCTCAGACCGCCCTTTCCGTGGTTTCACTCCCATGCTGAGAGCATCTCCTCAGTCCTCAGATCATCTTGCTGCTTTCTCTTGTTCCAGCACTCAGGTTCCCCTTACACAGCGCTGCCGCATTGTTCAGAGACCTGGCGATACAGGATCTCGGGACATGCAGACATTCATCCTGCAGGTCTCTCAGAGCAGTTTGTCTCTTGTACCCAGCATCTTTCTGTGCATGAGACACCCTGTGTCCTTCTACACCCAGGCTGCATTTCAGTGGACCATGAAATAGTTGGAAATTCCTTTCATTAGAAGCTTTCCCTTTCGTAAGGCTGTAACTTGCAATGCTCACTGAGCATCCCTGGTGTAACGCTACAGGCCTGTCTCGAGCGCTGCTTCAGCTCGTGCCTAGATGTCCTGTCCCTGGTGACTTAAGCAGACAGATTTACCCTGCCTGCAGAAAGGATCAGAAGCTGCTATCACCTGACACCTGTACAAAAGTTCTCCATCCGTCACAGAAACACTCAGAGAAGGGGGTGTGCAGGCCAACAGAGCTTCCTGCGCTCAGGCGGGGGTCCTGGCAGGGTAGTGCAACCAACATGCTCATGGCAGCAGTAACGGGAGCCTGGGAATACCCAAAAGGGCTTAGCTCAGCCACCTCTCACTGCCAGCCTATTTATAACTCCCACACTTTCCATGTCTATTGTGCGTACAGCACTGATAGCACCATCCCAGCCACCCAATCCTTCTCATGGCTCCCAAAGACAGATCTTCACCCTGCCCCAGCCAGGAGTCCTGCCAGTGGCTTTCTTCTGTGCAGGGAGCAGCGCTGAGCCTGGCTTTGCTAATCAGCCTCATTCCACAGTGACATTCTTAAGAGTTGCCCTGGCTGTTTTTAGGCACCACTGGGAGCTGCCAGGGCTCTCACACCTCAGGAGGTTTCACGGTTTCTCAGGAGGTTTCACGACTTCTCGCTCAGCCCCTTCCACCACACTGAGTCAGAAGGACTCTTTGGGTGCTGGATATGAGTCCCTATGGGATTGTGCAAGCCTGAACGAGGAAGAGCCAAGGCAGGTAGCTCTCAGCTTCAGGCACCCCGTGCTAAGCAGAGCCTCCTCAACCACCAGCAGCTAATACTCCATAGTTAGAACCTGCACAACACCTCTTCCGAGCTAAGCTGTCCTTCCCAGCCGTGCAGGCAGTGCCTTTGCACAGCAGCAGAGCTCAACTCCTTAGATCGCAAAGAAAAGCCAAGCAAAAATCACTCTATTTCCTGCTAGGCATAATATTAAAGACTCATCCTTGCTTACCTCTGTCCTTAGAGAAGATCATTCTCCACCCAGAACCAGGGCTACCCCATCAAGACCTGCTGTGGCTTCACCTTCTTTTTATACATGACAAAGGCAGCTGTGCTAGAAAACAGCCCCAGCTGCATCTCCTCTGCTCTTACTTGACTTTTTGCCCCGGCAAGCCTGCAAGGTGTGGGGGAGGTTGTGCTGGGGGTGAGCATCCCTGGGCAGGGATTCAGGTGGGGTTTGAGTAGGTGATATTCACTCAGAGGTCAGTGCCTTGGTGCAATGAGAACTGTAGGACCACTGGGGAGTTTCCAGCCTTTGAAGTGAAATCCAGCAGGGACTTTTAGTCCTGAATGATTTGGGGGAAGACAGGGAACCCAAGTCTGAAGGGGATCCCCGTTGCAAAGGAATCCACCCCATGGCCCAGGTGTGATGGAGTGTCCACACATCACAAGCAGTGACAATACATGAGTCTTCCTGGAACATGCCTGCAACAGCAGCGGTGGGGTTTTGCAGCTGAAGGGTTTAAAGTGTCTGGTCTGTGGTTCATCTGCTTTGCAAGTTCAGGCGTTAGCAGATCTTCCACACAGTCACTGGTTTTGTTCGTGTAAAAATATGTTGACACATAAAGGCAGCTAAATAAGAAGTTGGGAGAAAATAAAAATAACGGAGAAGGGACCCGTACCGTCACACTCCTCACAGCTGTGGGAAGGTCTCTGTGGGGAACAGAGACTGTGCTGGCTCACAAGGCGATGGGTGCTTGTGGCATTGCAGGGTCGACATGAGGGCTCCAGCTCGCTGCTCTTGGCTGTGCAGAAGTTGGAGGGCTGTGTCCACCCAGTGCGAGCCTGGCTTGAGGGGGTGAAAAATGGAGGGAGAAAGGTGCCAGCCTGCTATGCCCTAGGGCTGGCTGGGGAGTGTGCCTCATCATGCCCTGCCACCCCATCCCTCGGAGGGATGTGCATCCTTTGGAGGAAGCAGAGTGCCCTGATTTATTAGCACCTCGAGCTGTGGGATGTGAAAAACAAGCTTGACCCAGGAACAAAACAAAAATACAACTGCTGTCACGGCAACTGTCTCCAGATGCACGGAGAGACCAATTATTTCCATTAATCAACTTAGTGAGAAGCTGCAGAAGAGGCTTAAGCTGCAGCCGAGGCTCGGTGCTGAGGGGAGGGAGGAGCAGAGAGCTCCATCAAACCCCGGTTGCCAAGGCAAACCGTGATTCCTCCCGTGGTGGAGGATTTTTGAAGCAGACGCTCAGCACCCATGCCCCACGGGGACTGGCAGAGGGGTGCCACCCGCTCCTGGCACAGGGATGCAGGCTGGCAGTGCTGCATGGCCAGAACTGGGCACTGGGCTGCCCTCCTGGCAGACAGACGGACGGATGGACAGGCAGCTCCCTCCTGCCATCGCCCACACATCCTGTCACTAACAAGATGCTGACGGGGCTGAGTGATCCCCTTCCGCCTGCCCCACTTCTCCCCAAGCCTTCCCCTTTCCCCTGGGGACCGCACCAGCGCACATAAGGACTCACCCTACCCCGATGCCAGGGGTCAGCCATGATTTTGAAATCCGGCTGGAGCATCTCTTACGTCAGCTGGGAGCCAGGCAGCTCCCGGGAGGATGTGGGGCAGCAAGAGGTACCCTGGGACAGTGGGGGTCCTTGGGGACGTGCTGAAGCCTGGGGTGGGAGTTTGGGGAGCTTGGTAGTGGGAGAAGCTCAATGCAAGGTATGTGACGTCTTAGAGGAGTCAATCAGATTAATTTTAAACCTGGGACTAAGCAATTAGTCATCAGTTACATAGGCAGTAAGTGAGCTGTCCTGTGAAACAAGGGCAAACCAAAAGAAGAGATCTGTTTATGAGCACCGAGCCTCAGTCCCTCTGCTGTATCTGTTCTCCTCCTATATGAACTATAATTTTCCACAGTCCTAGAGAACCCTAGAAGCTCTGTTCCTGCAAATCCACTGCAGCGGCTGGAGAAGCTGTGATGTCTGTGCTGGCTGAATTCGTTCTATTTAGCGTAAGAGCCAGAGGATACAGAGTTATTATGAGGAATCCCACAGCAGAAGCCTTCCAAAAATACCAACGTGCCATGCCCAACTTTGACATCTCTTCACCACCAAAACACGGTGAGGTTTATCCACGCTATTCTCTCCTGGAAAGAAGCTGCTCAGCACAAGAGATGGACATATGCACCCTGGTAGGGGATTAGGCTGCTGCCCCAGTCCTGCCTGTTTTGTCACCCAGCCAGGAAACTTGGGGCTCAGCAGTTCAGAGCACGTAATTCCAGCCAATAAGACCCACCACCACCACATTTTGAGGAACATAGACTCAGCAGGAAAGCAGGAGAGCTCTGTGCCGGGCACAGACCCTGTCAGGAGGCCCAGCAACTCTGGTTGCATATGTAGCCACTACCAGACTGAGCTCCCAATGGGACATCTGCAGCTTCAACTCAGCTTCTGGCCGCAGATCTAAGCTCTAGTGCAGGGGGGTCATGAGCCATAGCGAGGCCCTGAAGGCACGAGCACAGATCTAAAAATACTCTCTGACCCCCGATAACACTGTTACAGAGCCCTCCTCCTTTGATGTGCAACCCCTCACGCATGTTCCCAGACAAAAGCCAGTGGAAAATTTGCTGAAATTCCAGCTGGAAGTTGTCAGACAGTTGGTGGAAACCCCCTGACCTCAAGTGCTGGCTTCAGCCCTACGGGATTTTTTTTCCTCCTCTCTGGATGTGACTCTCCCAGCAGGAAACCTCACAGCAGACCCACAGGGAGCACAGAAATCCCGGTGCTCCCGTCTCTGTGCTCTACCAGGCCCCCCTCCGCAGTAAACCATCTTACACTGTAAATATTTTAAAAGCCCAGCAGGGCTGTTGAGTATGTTGTGCTGTTGTTATGGATCCAGCCCCAGCAGGAGAGGTCTAAGAATAGTCACTGTACCCTGGAATGAAAGGGCAAGGGGCACTGCGCAACGCGGAGAGCTCGAAGGCGACCGTATGACTTCATGCCTTGGTCCCTGCAGGTTGGCGATGGAGGGGAGAGAAGTGGGATGTGATGCATGAGCAAAAGATGGGGTCACATCCCTGTTCCCCAGCAGAACTTTGAAATTTCACCCCGGAAACACAGAAAGGTTTAGCTTGGCTTTGTGGCTTTATGACTCCAGAAGTTAGGGAGCCAAAAGAGAGTGTTAGATCCTCTGCTGTGACACTAAGCTGGTGGGAGACCGTGTCCCTGGCTGGGCAGTGGGACAAGGGAGCCATCTCCAACCAGAACCTGTAGCTGTTGGTCCCAACTGCCGCTGGCAACGGGCTGGCACGGGGCCACAGCCGGGAAGTAGCACCCCAGAACGTGAGTCTGCTGGGGCTCCTGCCCACGGGGACCTCAGTGTCCCAGTCCCTGCCCTTGGGAGGGGGGGCTGCTACGGCTGCAGAGGTGGCCGAGGTGGAGGGCTGCGCTCCATGGGTGTCCCAGGGGACAGCACAGCAGGCAGGACCGCTGCCCCTGAGCAACAGGGAGGTGTCTAAAGGAAAGCAGGGTGGGAGCAGGCGATGATTCAGGCTCAGTTAAGCGGGGAAACCCATTGCTGTGTTTAACCTTCGAACCTCCTTCGCAGCAGCCCGGGTGTGCCGTGTGGGCTGCCCTGAGGGGCGAGGATGGCTCAGCAGGAGGCTAAGCTGCCTTATGCCCAAAAGTGCCACGGATGCCATGGAGAGACAAGCAGGACTTTCTCTGACCCAGAGGCCCTTTGTGTGCGCTGCAAAGGCGAGTTAGGTGGAGAGGAAAATACCGAGGAAGGCAAGAGGTAAGAGGCAGGGCAGAAAGGAGCGGAGCAGCAGTGCAGGGGAAGCAGGCTAAATTCAGCACAGCCCGCTGATAGCCAGCATCAGTGCAGAGTCCAAAAATAACTCTTCCTAGCCATAAAAAGCTTACAGTTTAACCTAGACAAGGCACAGATGCAATATCATGCAAAAGGTTTCCTTGAAACTGGAGTCCGGTGCTGGGTGTGACTGTAACGTCCATCCCATCTCTCGGAGTTAGACCCCGGCTGCTGGCTCGGGTCGCTCTGCAGGCACAGGGCCCTGTCTCGAGTTTAACCCGCCCGTGGCATTTCCAGGTCATTTGTCTGCCACTCATATCATTTGCAGTAACTGTTGTCTCGTAGTCCCTGGGACCTGTGCTGTGGAGAAGCCGGCAAAGGGGGCAGTGGGAATTAAATGCTGCCTTGTCAGTGGGTCCGAGAGGGACTGACCCAAAAGAAATGCTACAGTTTCTTCTACCAAAAGGCAGAAGAAACATTCAACTCTTTAATTTCTTAGCATCCCCCTTCTAAATGTGTAAAATTCAGCCCCGGTGTGCGTAGGGCTGGCTTATCTGCAGCCCCCCAGAGCAGAGCCAGCGGCTCCATCAGCTGCTGGGGGACGCCCCCGGAAAATGCCGGGGAGCCCAGCTGCGGTCTGACAGCAAAACCACTCTGGAAGCTGTGTCCATGCCAGCAAAGCCAAGACTATCACAGCTTCAGACTTTTTTTAGTCCTCACAAGACACTATGCAAAAATAAGTTTGGGCCAAACGGGAGGTTTGGCAGCCCCAGGTTATTTCGGCGGGGCAGGGGAGCAGAGGGGTGGCTCTGGGGATGCGCCTGGTCTCTGTGGCAGTTTGCAAAGGGGAGCAGAGGACACAGCCTAGAAAGCTTTTGAGGTGTGTGCGACGGGCAGCAGGTCCCAGCCCCCTGCCAATGGCCTCTGCCACCACACCACGCATCCCCTGCCCCGTCCCCACAGGCTGGCACGCTGCGCTGAGGTCGCAGGGACCGTTTCTGTTATCGTCAGCAGCAGGGAGGGAAGGAGGCAGGAAACGGCCCTTTGGGGACAAGTTGAATCATCTCTTTGAGGCACCCTGGCAACCCTCGCGCAGTGCATTCATGTGCTGCCGGCTTATTCCTGCAGTGCCTGGCAAGAGCTGGCACATCATTCCCTCCTGCCGGCCCCCGGGAGCATGACAAAACAAAGGTGGGATCTGGCAGGTGATGCACCCCCTTTGCACCCCCCTGACAGTCACTGTTAAATGACTGTGGTGACACAGTTTCAGGTTGAACTACGTGGGCAAGAGGGAAGGCGATTCCTTTCTTGGACCTCGCAGATGTTAAAAGATGCCTCCGCTAACTAAAAACACACTGAACTGTTTTCCATCTGCCTGGAAATGTGCAAATGCTCTTTGAAAAATCAGGTTTCTCTATCAAAACCTGAGGCGACCACTCCCATCACCTCCTGGGTCCACCAGCTGTCTGGAGGCAGAGGCTGGAGCGTTTCTGCCAGCGGGGAGGGATCTGCCTGCGAGGCTTTCGAGAGCCACCCACCTCGAGAAAACCACAGGCACTGCACCAGTTTGAAAGCTCTGCTCATAAATCCACCCTGCTCCAGCTCTTTGCACGGGGAGCTGAAGGCAGGAACAGGAACCTTCCCAGCCACAGAAAATAAGTAAATCACACGCGCCATCTCCCGGCCGCCGAGCTGGGACCCAAAGCTGCCCCGAGCAGGACCTGCTTCTGCATCCTGGGTTCCTTCGGCTATTTTAAACCATGAGCCCATCCTTTCGGCGTGTGGTGGGGCATTTGGTCGCTTGGCACAGCGCGGCTGCAGCTGAGCGCATCTACCGTTGGCTTCTGCATCGGGGCACACCGGGAAACCGCCGCATCCCGGGGGCTGGCCGGCTCCTGCCCCCCGGTTTGTGGACTCCATCCGGNCCATCCGGCGAACCAGCCGGTCCAGCCCCTGGTGCAAGGGAAGGATTCCTGAGCGTATCAGCTCCGGACTGGCTTCGCTGATGTGGAGATGGACCCAGACTCTACTCTTAGGGAAGCCTCCCAAGCCTGTGTGACATCTTTCTGGCAGCTACAGGTCAGCAGCCTCTGGGCTCCCATGAGCTGTGAGGAGGACTTGTCTCGGAGTGATGGACGCTCGTCCTGTCGCAGGGAAAAGGCACTTTACTCACTGAGATCAGCCAGACTGCTGCATCCAGAGCGGGCGCCTCGTCCTGGGAAGGGCAAAGCTGGAAAGGAAGGAGGGAAGACAAGGAAAAACAGCTGGGATCTCAGGAAGGGGCAAAGGATGCGGCTTTTCCTGGGGTTCACTTACCAGGGGCTAGATGGATGCCAAGGCCTGGGAGAAGGGGCGTGTTTGCAATGATTTGCCAAATTTGGAGAAGCAGATTCTCCTGGGAGGTCTGGGTGGGCCAAGCCCCAGGTCCCACCAGTGAGCTGGTGCCAGCGCTCCCTCAGCTGGCATCGACACCAAGAGGGGAGTCCCTGGGGCTACCGAAAAGGAAACTACTGGGTCTATGCAGGTTTTAGGTTACTGCACCCTGCTTAGTGTCAGGAACGTGGAGAATTTAACCTCTCTTATCCCGACTATTGTGTCTTCGGCAGCATCTTGTTTCTACTGCCATAACACTGGGGATTACAGAGTGAGGAGTGCGATTCCTCCCAGGCTGGTGGTCTGCCAGCAGATTTCCCTGGCAGGAAGATCAACATTAAGTAGGATTTGGACAGGAGCAAATTTCTCAGTGGGACATGAACCCCAAGACACAAAAGCAAGTGAATGACAAGAAGTTGGATTTTTTTTTTATTTTTTTTCATTAGACACCAGCATTTCTATTCAGGACCTCCTTCAAGTATTGACAATGTCCGCAAGGCTAAAGGCATTTTTTGCAGCAAGCAGAACCACAGATAAGACAATGATTAATCTCCAACTTCCACGCAGAAAGAGTAAGTGCCAAACTGAGTAAACAGGAGTGGGAACCAAGAGCACGAGGTTTCCAGTGCAGAGGCAGCGTGCCTTCACTAGCTCTGTGCCCGGGAGCCAAGACACCTACGACACGTTCCCCGAGCTGCTGGGGTGCCTGGACTCTGCATGCTGTACAAACACTGGCAAGTTAAACTGCCAGCTAAAATGAAAAACCAGCAACTTAAGGGCTCATCAGGCTGAACTAAGAGCTGGCTCGCAGCGGGGTTTGTGGGTGACGAGTGGCCACTCCGAGCCTTTCTTCGCACTCTGTGCTTGGCCCAGACACAAGTCTGGAGCAAAGGGATCCAACCATCTCACAGAAGGGCTGTTTCACATGCTAAAAGGCTTATCTCAAAGCAGTCCAGCCCAACACTTCTTCAGTGACATTCAACAACCAGTGGAGGCCAGTACTGATCCAAAGATTTGTACCTATAAAATACTCCTCCGCTCCCGGAGCTCTCCAGAGGGTATCCATCAGGGCCCTGATCACTTCCCATTACATATTCAGGCTGGATCAGCACCCCACCCCACCCCACCCCCCCCAGCACAGGGAGCCAAATCTGGTCTCCGTTCAAAGCTCCCATGGCATTTTGAGGAGGGAGAAGGGCCTTTCCTGTAACACTTTTTCTGTAGGAAAAAGCTGCTGCAAGTGACCTTTCAGCTCCTGAAGGAGAAAGCCAGAACCTCAGAAGGAGAGACAAACACCTCCTCTGCCTTGCTTTGCAATGGGAAGGCAGAACATGGGCTGGGAAGGCAGCTGGGACAGACCCTTCCTGCCTGCCTGCTGGCACGGTGGGTCACCCAGCACAACGTGTCACCCAGCGTGGTGGGTCACCCAGCACAACGTGTCACCCAGCGTGGTGGGTCACCCAGCACACCATCCCACGTGACAGGGTTGATATCTGAGATTGCAGTAGCTGCTGTTAGAGGAACCGGAGCAGGCTTACCGGGACTATTTTTTCATGCTGTAATTTAACTCCACAGAGTAACCCAACCTGGAGGGAGCCATGACTCCAGGCTTGCCGAACATCCTTGACCTCACAGCTGTGTTTTCTCTGCAGCGTTTTGCAGGCATATAGAGATGCAATGGAGGTAGAGTCCAGCACATACACTGACTTTATTTCCTGTGATCGAGCTGGTCGGAGGAATGCTGTCCATGACATTCAACGAGATGCAACCACCATCAGCATGCGCAAGCTGACCGAGGACCTAGGCGACCTCGCCGTTGAAGGAGCAGGTGAGCTGCTGCAGACCCCAGTAAACACAGCTCCTGGTGCTGGAAGGGCAAGGCAGGCAGTGGCAGCACAACTGACCAGTGCTGTCTCTGGGAGGATCACAGAGATGCTCAGGAGAAACATCCCATTCCCTGCTGCAGTCAGTGCCGTCATACTCGGTGGGTACTCAGCTAGTGGGAGACTCCCCGGGTCAAGGGGTTCTTGCAACCAGCAGGATGGTCCCGGGGTTCCTGGCACACATGCCCCCCGTGCTCAGCCCTTTGCTCAGCTGGTTTGTAGAGACAGTAGTGCTTAAACAAAACATGGACTGATCAAGAGCCTTCCCAGGGCAAATTACACATCAGATAGATCTTAGGATTTATAAAAATCAAGCATGAGGCAGGTTGTGGTTTGCTTTGTCTTTGTTGGTTGGTTTTAAAATCAGCCTTCAGATAGTTTCATGGCATTTTAAATAACAACAGGAATAATTGTTTACACCACCAGCCATCTCCAAATCTTCCCCCATAGCCCAAACACGGCAGCAGTATCACCCTGCTCGATACGTGCTGAGTACGCGAAGCATGAATCCTCTGTTCGGAGCCCAGGCAAACCAGCCAACCTGATTTCACTAATAAAACCCAAAACGCACAGCACCACTGCAGAGGATAAACTCATTGTTTGCCCTTTGCTCTTTTACTCCTCCAACTTACAATCTGTAACTCCAAAACCACTTTAAAACACATTACCCCAGCACGTCCGTACTAGCACGTGTCCACCCACCTTGCCCATAACTAGCACAAACTAGAGCTCTTCCAACAGAGACCAACCCAGGTAGCTGCCAGGCTGTCAGGTGCACGTTCCTGGAGCACTTGCAAGTTGCCTTCACAGGTTAGACAAGGAGAGCACATCCCTGCCCTGGGGCTCCCTCCCAGCATCCCCAGAAGTTTTAAGAAGTCTTTGTATGCGAAAGGAGAACCCGGTACTCTCAAGTCAAATACCTGGCCACAGGAGGACAGTGATATGCCCTCAGGTGGCAATCTGAATGAAATCAGCTACAGCAATTACTGATCACTTGTGTCCTCAGCAAAGTGTAACTGTGCTTTCTTCCCAATCCTCCCTTCTGCAGAAAGCCAAAGAGATGCCACTTCTTCTGAGAACGACCCTGGAGCAAGACCAAAGGGGCAAGAAAACAGCCCCTCCCCATGACAGTATACAGGGGGTGGGGTGGTCAGGAGGAGGGCCTGGCTCCGGACATTAAATGAGAATTCGCTATTGGATCTGGGGACAAAAAACAACCCGGAATGGCAAGTTGTCTGTCAAATGCCTCTGCTGCAACCATTTCTGTTTAGAGAGCCACAAGATGCTGCGGAAGGACTGGCACCTCCAAGAGACTTCTGCTCCCATCCCTAACGATTTAGAGCAACACTGCCGTGGTTGTAGTGATATGAGCCATTCTCGAGATGCCTTAGCTGCAATTTTCCCCTAGGGGAAAAAACAATTTCAGTAATAATAGACATATCAGACTTTCCTGTCCAAGGTACCTTCCTCCTTCACAAATTTAGACTATTATTTATTCGTTTCCATAGATTAGAAATATAGATTATTGGTTTTTTTCTAAGCCTCACCCTCATCTGCATCTTAGACCTGACCTGGCCTCTGGACTGTCCACGTGGCCCCTCGTCAGGGTGGGCAGTGGGGAAGGGACCCGGCCAGTCCCGCTGTCTCATGTCAAGCACCACTCACCTGTGCTGCTGCCGCTTAGCATCAGGAAAGGACCAAAGCACAGCCCTGTGTGGAGGAGCTCCACCTACAGACCCAGCAGCACCAGCCACAGGCATCTTTTTCTTCGGGTTTTAGCGTTTTAAGATATTGTTAACGGGAGGGGAGAAACATTTTGCTGGTTTGACTGTTGAAATTCAGGCTTAACTTTGCAAGCTGTTAGCTGAGATGATCTCCGGTAGGATCTCACACCATTCTCTCTTTTAGGAGACATGTTTTGTGTTAAAGATGGTTTGATAAAACTATATAAACTGTTGGAATAAATGACACAGCCTTCAAGTACTGAAGGTGGTTTTTTCTGCCTGGATGTTTCGTCTTCCTCTGTTTTGCCTTGTAGCAGGCTGAGCTGCAGGGCCGTACACCAGCTTCCCCTAACGGGGAGATACGGAGCTATGCTGCGAGGGAATCCCTTCCATGCAGGCCTGTGACCCCCCCCAGCTCTGCAGCACCCAGATGGAAGCAGATGTAGTTGGGCACAGAAAATGCTAAAAGTCTGCCCCAACCTTCCCAGGTTTGCTGCCAGGCAGCGCTTTTCCCACGGGTGTTTCACCCTCCTGTGCGAGCACTGCTCCCCAACACGTTACTACCCAGAAGTCAAGCACAAGCCTGGCTTGGGACTTGGCGGAGTGACCCAGACACCAGCAGAAGAGATGCTGGTGGGAAGAGGTGTCTTCACTCCTCAGCACAGAGCTACGAGGACTTCGCTGGCGTTTCACCCAGCCTAGGCAGAGCCGATCCCGATGGAGCTGCGGGAAGCAGCTACTGCCCAGCTGGGATCGATGGCCGGCGCAGGGACAAGCTGACCTGAGAAATACCCTCCATTGGTGACACAGGGACAAGCATCACCCTGACGGCCTAGGGAAGAACTGAATGTTACGAGTTTGAGATTTATCAGAGAAAACAAGGCCATAAATAACCAGAGAAGCGGTGCCAGACAGAGGGCGAATTGTCTGTGGGCCTCCGAGAAGCGATGGTCACGGGGCCAGCACAGAGATGTCCATGGCTCCAGCCCCCACAGGAAACGAGGATTTGGCAGCCAGGTAGCGGCTGCATCTGCTGCTTTGGCAGCTGCAAGCCAGCTCAGCTCCCGGAGCTGCCTGGATACTATTGCAGCTCTGTGCCCAGACAGCGGCCAAGAGCCTGCTCCCGTTTCCCTTTGCTCTGGGGCAAAACAGCAGGTAGCTCCTGAGCTTGGCTGAGCTCACAGTTAGGTCTTTAAGCCCCATTTCCAGCTCTGCTCCCTGCCGCTGAACAGTATTTTTGGCTCACGCTGACACACACAAAGCCAAAAGGCAGTGCAGAGGGACTGCGCACTAACCAAGACTTCAGCAGCCAAACACAGGCTAATCTTAGGTCTCCCTGGTCAGAAAATAGCTGTTCCAGAATTATATTTAGGCAGATGATTCGGGACCCATGGGCCAGCTACCCTCAGGACACAGGCGAGAGGCATCAGGTTCCCCCTACAAGTGAAAGAGCCAGGTCAGCGGCGTCGCCGATTGTGCCGAAAGACCGAGGGCGCTGGCTTAGTTCAGCCACATCCTGACTTGCAAAGCTGCTGAGCACAAGGATGCTCTGAGCCCTTCGTTTCAGCTGAACGTAGGAGGCTGCTGAACCTGCCGAAACTCTGAGCACCAAATGATCAGAAAGTCTTTCAGCAAACACTCCCCTGCCCGAGCTGGCAGTGCAGTCCAACCGCCAGCAGCCCGGGCTGGACCGCTTTGGCTCTCAGCATCAACCAACTGTGCAAAACTCGGGAGACGGGGGAAAAAATTGTAAGCTATTTTTGATACGCTCTTGAAAACGTGCGAGCAGACAATGATGGCGCTGCTGCTTCTAGCAGTGATACGCACCCCTTCGCTTACCGAAGGGAAAAGGACACGTGAGGTTGAAACAGGCTGCATCCATAAATCCAACCTGCCTGTCTAGCGAGGGAGCAGGGATGCCTTTCCCCCGGCCATCAAAGTGCTCCAACCTGGCAGCAAGAGAAGGCAAAGCCCTCAGTGTAGGGCTTGGTTTCACAGTTGGTTTAACACATATAGCACTTTTGCTAAGCGTGTCTGTGGGGAGTCTCCAACGGTTCCCCCTTTTTGTTTTAACAACATTGTCTTGAGCACACGGTGTGCGCTCGATGGTGGCCTGCCCAGTAGGGAGCGAGGGATGGTTTGGCTTGCGTTTGTACGAGGGTAACCTTGATGGTCGGGCGTTCACTAGTAATCTGTAAAGTCCAATAGAGTTCAGGCAGTCAGGCTGATCTGAATTCAGAGGTTCCTCGCACGGCGTTAGACGCCTTAGGAACCTGCGTGAAATCAGGCAGTTGTCCAAACACATTCACAAGCTTACATCGTTCACCCTCCGGAGATATTAAGGCAGTGTGTGGTTCTTGGATTTTAAACCTGATAACAGGAGTAATTTTTTCTCCCTCTTCAT
>VWZZ01006928.1:1100540-1122858 GCA_013399095.1 Psophia crepitans
ATCCTCTGCAGTCTTGTCGGAAGAGGTCTGGGAGGGGGGGAGGGCTGTAGCACTCGTGGCAGCAGCGGCAGCTTTTTTATCTGCCTTAACCTGGCGTAAAGCATCTGTCACTACACACCAAGCTGTCATAATTTGGGCTGCCGTAAGGTCACCTCGCGAGGCTGCATCCCGGATTAACTTTTTCCCAACTGTCTACATCAAATACTTCATGCAGTTGCGTAGGAGCCCCGTGCGCCTTGAGCCACACTAGCAACAGTTTCATGGTCTGTTCCTCACATGTGACTCCCTGCTTAGCTAGTGATTGCAATAACAGCCACAAAACAGACACTTCTGCAGACATGCGCCCCCCCCATTTTAAAAATGCTCCAGCTGCTCACCTTCGTTTGGTGATGGAGACCCGGGTCGTTCAGCTCCTCCGCTGGTGTTTCGTCCAGCCGCAGTCCCGACCGACGCACGTCCCACGCCGTTAATCCTGCCCCAGGCTGGGCGCCAGCTGTAGGGATTGATTCACGGACTCTGGTGCGGGTGAAATCAAAGAGCCAAGGAACAGGGACGCCCAAAAGCACAGCCCAAAAGACAAAGACCAAAGACTAAAGGCCGAAGACAGCCAGCCAGCCCCTTATTGCTTACAAGTTTGTGCTTACATAGATTCGTTAGCTGTCCACGCGCCCTAGCTTGTTCATGAATTGGTTAACGCTTGCTGTTCACGCGTCCCGGCTAAGCTTCTAATTGGTGCTGTTAATCAAAACACCCATCTTCTATCTTCAGTCCTACACCTGTGTTTCAAACTATTTTTGTCTCATTAGTGGCTGTCTTTCTGCATGCTTGTTTTATCACTTCCTCCCTCACTCAAGGTCTCTCGCAACACTCCCTGTAATTCCCACACCCCCATCACACCTACCCATTAACCCTCGTGCTCTAGCAGGGGTACGACGGCTCACACTGGGGACCACGGCCCATAGCTCCTAAGTGTCCCTTGAACAGAAAGGCAAGAGGATTTTTCTTTTAATATAAATCAGTTATTTTATTAAACAGGATTAACAATCAACTGTCCAGAATCCAAACAAGCAACTCTTCTTCAGAAACAATTTTTGGAGAAAAAAGCATAGTTCTTACCGCAGTCATGTTCTTATAAGTGATGCTTTATCATTTGCTTTATAAAAGTAAGAAATTCACTCTCTCACATCCATCCGTCTATCCATCTATATATATAGGTGTATATATGCACCACATACTTCAGAGATGGGCTTTTTACTCATAAGACAAATATGGAAGCCCAGAAAGAATGGAAATACTCCCAGCACACGGTTGCTGCTGGCTGAGACTGGATCAGTCTGATACACTGCCCGTGGCAATGGTGACCACAGCCCCTTGTCAAAGGCCACTTTTTGGTATAGTATCTTTGGAGTAAGCATCGTGACAGACACCTGGGATGCTAAAGCACACCACACACTCACATAATAAAATTATGGTCTCTTCTCTGGCTGCATGGCTCTATTGCATATCAAGTAAAAATACTATAATGCAATATTTCTGTATAAATTCTCCACCAAACTGAAGATCTGACTTCCAGCCAGTGTTGTGGTTGGGTGAGAGAAGCAATTCAGATGGGACCTGAGTCAATATGTGACGCTGGGCCTTAGCTTATTAATTTCCTTATGCAGTTTTAATAGTGTCTAAAGATTATATCAAGTCAGGAAGAGGGCAGAATGGTTAAAACAGGCAACCGATCATGGTTTTTCCAAGTCCTAAACAAAGATAGAGGAAGAGCAAACTGCAGTTCATAGGAACTCTCCAGCATGAGTACAAAACTGGGAAAAGTCCCAGAAGGCAGATTTTGGCCCAAAGTGGTAAAAATATGTTCCAACTTCCTATGGATGTGTGAGCATGGTCACGGCCAGCTGTGAGTACAGCTGGAGTCCAAGCCCAAGGTGTGCGCTTCTGCAGCGGTGACATTGAGAGGTCTGATACACAGGAGTCCTTATCCAAGAAAGGATGCCAAAATAATTGTGTATTTTGTTGTTGGGTTTGTTTGGTTTTTAAATGCCCTTCAGATCTGTGCATGGGCAAGAGCACCAGCTTCCAGCTTGTTCTTGTTCCAGTCTTGTTAGTATAAGACCAACCCTGGGTAAATACAGCTGTGGCCAAACCTTCCTACCCACACAGATGGAAATAAAGCTTCTGTTTCTGCAGTGGCTGCTCACTCCTGGTCAGCACTAACCCACCTTTGACCTGGAAAGGTCAAGATGAACCCAGGCCACAGTGACAGTTAAAGTTTCTGTACTGCAGGTGGGGGCTGGCAGGTCAGTGGGGCAGGACAGCTAGAGCAGGGTAGGAAGGGGGGGGGGAAGGGAAAAAAAAACATTGCAGATGGAGAAGGAAGTCAGGCAAAAAACCCCATTGCAGATGGAGAAGGGAGTCAGGCCAGGAGGCAGTTTCAGTCTGCTGGCACAACAGCAAGATAGGAAGCTGGATGTCCATTTGGGAGACAGTTCTGGGGGTGATAGGTAGGTGTATGTGATAGCCTGATTCTGCTTAGCACTGTAAGGGTTAACACAGGGGTGCCAGTAATAGACACCGACTCTGGGCACCTTCTCCCGGTGCTCCCACTAGCACAGAGAAGAGTCAAGCACGCATGAAGAAGGGCCACTGCTCCACGCTGGCTCGCAGGGATGGGTCACGATGCATTGCGGACCATCCCATAGGCTTCATACAGGGTGTTGAGCAGCTCCTGCTTTTCCTTCTCAGGTAAGAAGCTGGACTGAGCTGCATTGATGTTCTGGGGAGGCACAGGGGGAGCAAAGAGGAGACATTAAGACTCATCAGACATAAACATGCGGTTGTGCACATCCAAACATCTGGCTCTGAGCAGCAGCAGGCGAAGGCAAGTATAAAGTTTCCACTCCAAGATCCATTTCCACAGCCTCAATTTACAGAGCAACCCCTCTGGCCCACCACCAGCAACAGTTCCAAGAGAAATGAAGCAGGCGCAAAGCAAAGGCCTTTAAATACTCTGGAGTTTTCCGGATAGGTACTTTAGACCTGTCCCTTCCAGCTCCCCTTTGGACACGAGCCTCTCCCAGCACAGCGGTGCCAGCAGCCTGACGTGCCACCTCTGGGACACAGCTGGGCTGTGCAATTTAACCTGCTCATCGGTCTTGTGCAGGGACCTGGCTGGTCCACCCAGGAAAAACGTGGGTTTTGGAAGAGCAGGAGAGGACCGCTGGCAGCAGAACAGCTGTGGATTCAGCGCTGTCCTCGTTCCTCCTTCCAGACCCAGAGAGTGATGTCTGTAGGAGAAAGGGACTCCCGTTCCTCCAGCCAGAGCTCAGAGCAGGGCTGATGCTCTCTTGTAAAGCGCATCCTGCACTTCCCAATCCAGGCAAGGATCTTGGGAGGCACGTAGGTGAAAGTACTGACAGTGCAAACCAGGAAAGCTTCCCCTGCTAACCAGGGAAGTCAAACTCCCAACAGTTTTCCTGCCTTTCTGTCTTGGGTGAGTAATTAGAAAAAATCAAGGATATAATCAAGACACATAAATGACTGTGTGTGCCAAAACCGAAGCCAGGAGTCACTTCGTTTCCAGCTCAGTTGTTGCATACTCATATGTGCAAAAAGCTGTAAGCACTTTTGTAGCTGCTGAATCTTCCTCATTTCTGGGCCAGGCCTTGAAATAACCTGCCTACAATTCCAAATCCAGAAAAAAAGCAACAACAACCTTCCTTCCTTCTTGCTAAGACCTGCCGTGAGGAGACGAGCAGACAATTTCCACTCTGACCTGTGACCCATGAAGCCCGAAGCAGTGAGCCCAAGCGATGCAAGCCCTGCAGGGCCCACCCTCCACAAAGCAGCACTCGGATCCTCCTGTTCCCCACAGCGCTCCCCGCGTCCCGCTCCAGCCAGCTCAGCAGCCCTCCGCAGCCTCGTGCTTACAAGGCCAGCGCAGGATTTTCTGATTTTCCCTGAAAAGTCTTTAAAAACCAAAAAAGCGGTTCGTTCCAGGCTGCACCAGCACATCAGCAGAGCATCCAGCCAAGGCTGACTTACCACTCTCTTGAACTCCTCTTCAGTGAAGCCCATGTAGTCCTTCACTATGCTGTAATCCTTGTTGATATTGGAGTTAAAGATGAGCGGGTCATCTGTGTTTATAGAATAGTTAGCTTGATCCTTCCTAAATCTGTAAGGAAAGCGGGTTGAACTGGTGGGTAACACACCAGAAGCTGCACTGGTTGTGCACGTCTTGGGGTAAAATGCAGTAAAAACAAAGACCTTGCAGCTGTGCCTGCAGCTTGCACCGCTGGACACAAACTCAGGGCTTGGCTTGTCTCACCACCGCTCTGCATTGATCTGCTCCTGGGGTGCAGCAAGGAGCAGGGCATCTCTTACCTAGAGGTTCGGCAACCTCAGCTCTCACCCACAAACTGGGGCTAATGCCTGGTGTGCAGCATCCCACACCCTGCCGCTCAGAGCCGGGGCAGGAGGGACAGGACACCCTCCCCAAGGGACCCCCGCACCCCCTCCAGCTGCACCAGGGCCCTCTGTGTCGAAGGGCGAGGATGTACCACATTTTCCTAACTGGTGACATGTGCGTTATCTTTGCAAAGCAATAAAATAGCTACAATTGACCCAAATCCTGGTTATTTAAGATTGCACATAATTGAAAAGTCTTACTGTGTTACTGGGTGTTTCCCAAAGTCTGGAAGACATGCTCCAGTGAGATAACTGGACCAAGGGCAGACCTGTTTGGGGGAGTTAAACACAAAAACCACAATCAGCCACACAGATGTGAACCCCAGCTGTGCAGGCAGATAGCTAAGCACACTGGCAAAGGCAGATACAGGTTTAGAGCTTTGTTCACAACTACCCCTCATGTCCCAGGACACGGATGCAGAGCCCACAGCCTGCATGAGAGCGGCAGGAGCCGGTAAGATATTTCCCATGGCCAGTTAGCCCCCAGCCATGTGTTGACTACAGTTAAGAAACCCCTGGCATAAAGTATATACACGTATATATTCCATATATTAGTTGGATACCCCCATTCTGGGGAAAAGCTAAGAAAATCTGCCCATGCACAGGCCACTTCGACCCTCCAACCAGACAGGCTCTGGTTCAGCAGCTCACTCTGTGGGGGGAGCAGCCTGCAGGCTCAATGTATATCAGTTAGTGAATAACCCCTCCAAAATTCACCTTCAGCCAGACCAGGATCCATTGCTCTCTGCTACACACCTCCTGCAAGCTGCTGTGTGCACCAGTGCTCCTAGCACCAAAGGTCCTGGCAAACAGCCAGGTGTCCCCACCATTGCTGCTGTGGAGCTTTGGGCACACACACGGTCATCACGCGGATGTCAGGTCGTGTCCGGTGCCTGGCTGTAGCACAGCCCAAGCGAGGGCTGGTTCTCCACTCAGACAGCAGCTATCTGCCTGTCACCCTCCCACCACACATCCTTACCTCAAAATGCATCTTTGCTCTCAACAGCTCCTTGTAGAGCTCAGGGTCCTCCAGGACATGGTAGCCATGGCCAATGCGCTCGGCCTTCAGGAGATAAACTGCCTAGAGAACAGGGGAAAACCCACGTACAGCCTCCGAGCACCAGCGCTGCTCCTGCCTGCCCAGGTACACCCCGTGCCAGCTCTGGGGAGTTCCTTCTGTGAGCCCTCGGGGCCAGACCTCTGCCTGGGTCCCCAACATTTGCTCTGCTATGAATACGGACAGGACTTTGGCTCCTCTCTCCCCGGTGCAGAGGATGCAGGGGCACTTCCCACCCCTGCCCCTCTCTCTGCCCCAGGATACCCCAGTCCCTCCCATCCTCTGCCTGGAGCCAGGAGCTCCTCGTACCTCCTTGATCATAGCAGGCGGGCCGGCCTCCCCAGCATGGACGGTGCGATGAATCCCGCATCTTTCTGCTTCCTGCAAAGCAAGGGAGGACATGCTCTTGTCCCATCACCCGCAGAAAGGTCAGCAAACCCCTGGGTTGGCATCACAAGCAATAGGGCTCAGCGCGAAGAGCCCCCAAATCATGAGCCCTGCACCCTGAGAAGCGCACCCTCTCTGCTGTGGCTGCGAGAGAAGAGCTCGGTAATGCCAGATGCAGAGACACTTAGAAAGCCTGGTTACCTTCCCGTGGAGCCCAGCCAGACTCCTCAGGGTCTTTTAATATCGGGTGACCTCACCGCTGTCTCCTCTCCAGACAGTGGCAAGCTCGAAGCTCTCCTTCCTCCACCCACTTGCCCTTCTGCATGAACCCCACAGCAGTTCCCATCTTTGAAGCTTCTACCTCTTTGGCTGGCTGCAGCCAAGTAGGAGACTCTAACAGCCCGCAGGGCAGAGCTGAAGCGATGCTCAGACACCGAGCACCTCCCTGGAGGCAGCCCAGCTGGGAGGACGCTGCGGGTGCAGCTTTGGGGGCATTTTGAGATTAGCTTTATGGGCACCCTGAAAAAACCCTCAATAGGGTGACCCCAGATCACCCAGGCTTTGGGAAGCTGCACAGCCTCGAAGGAAGCCCAGCTCCTGCCTTGCTGGAGAACGGCCACCCAGCCAGCAGCAGTGTGCAGGCTGCAAGTCCCGTCTCACAGCAGACGCTCTTCCCAGGCACTGCTTCACGGCTTTTCACTCATGATTTTTTTTCAGTCACTTAATTTTCATCTCCTCATGTGCTGCACATCCAGGCCCAGCAAAGGTCAGGCCAGGCTCTGTCTGGGATGCCTACAGAAGAACCCTGTGTGCAACGACCCAAAAGGCAGCCTGTGCTCCCCACATGTGAGTGTTGATTTTTCCCAAACAGCTAACATTTTACATCTTCTAAAATAACCAAATCCCTCTGGCCAAAGTACCAGACCAAGACGACTGACAGACTGACGCCAGCACTCAGATTTTCTACTTGTCTTATCCTATGTAGAAACAAACCAGAAACTCTTGTCCCCACCCCCAAGACAGGCATCCCTAACTATCCCTACAGGAGACAGGGATACAAGCAGAGGGGTGAGGAACCCCACACACCAGGACTTCCCCACTAACTCTCCTGGCCACTGAAGCCTAAGCCCCCATCCACTGCATCCAAGAGCGAGGGTATGTCTAACACCCCTCCATAGGCATATCTTCCCTGGAGTGGCTTAATCCCTTTTTCAACCCATTTGCCTGGGGACATATGGTGCTTCCCCTTGGCTCCTCCTCCCATGATCGCTGTCTCCTTGGACACAGTGGTTCTGGGATCCTTGGCTGCACATTTCTGCCCTGGTGCTCCTCCTCCGCAGCCAGCAGCCACAGTCGAGTTGTCACTGTTATCCGTTCTGTCCCCTCCAGCACACCTGAGAGCTGCGAGGCAGAACGTGCCTGCTGGGGGGATACCACAGGTCTCTCCCATTTCCCTGGATGCATTACGTACCCCACGGAGCACAGCAGCAGTATTTATGGGGACTCACTTCCCTGTCACGCAGGCCAAGAGGGGCCAGTGGTCGGGAGCAGGGATTGCTTCAGCATCTCAGTGCCTGGCACGGAGACAAGACACATCCTTCAGACGGGGGAGTCTGGACCTGGGTACTGCCAGCACCCCGGGGCAGGATGAAACACGCCTGCCCGGCGGTTAATCAGACCCTGTGCCCAGTTTATCACCACACAGTTTATCCAGCACAGACCTTGTATTGGCTCCTGCTGACGGGGGCAAAGACCCAGAGAAAATCCCATGTCATTTCAGACCTGACCACTGCTTGCAAACCACCTTTTCAGCAGCGATGGTATGCAACCTCCTCTCCCACTGATGCAGGGGGCCAGCAGTCCCAAACTCCCACCAGCAAGGAGGAGCGAGGCACGAAGCTTTCCCTTTGAGCAGCCTTGAAGCACTGAGGTCTGGCGAGAGTCTCTGGTCAGGCTCCCGGAGTCATTCCAGCATTTGCATTTGAGATGATCAGATAAACGCACTTCAAACATGCAGCAGCTTCTCTGCTTCCTCAGTGACCTCTGCCAGACTGAAAGGCCGGTCTCTCCCACCCTCAGCCATGGTTTTGCTGACCCCAGGAGCAGACCCCAGCCACGGTGCTGCTGGGGGGGACAGGGGCTCCACATCACTTGTGTCACACTCAGCGCTACAGGGTAGCGTGCCGAGCTCCAGCTCTAAGGCCACATTTAAGCAATGATGCCTGCCATTAATCATTTCGGAAATATAAACAAATAGTTTTGCTATTTAACAGAATGTTTTTAATAGCCGCAACAAATTTTTAAGCTGTCCCAGCTGTTTGCAATCTGAATAACATACTACGTATGCCCTCACGCATGTCCCCGCAGTATATGTTCTTCTCACAATTGCTTTCAAGAAGCTTATTAAACAAACCTCGTAAGCCTTCTTATGCTCGGAGGAATTCTCCACCTTCAGGGTCTCGTCCCCAGCCAGGTCAATGGCCACCACAGAGTTGTTTCGATACTTCTTGCAGAGCTCCACCACCTCCGGGGACCAACCTGGAAGAGACAGCACCAGGGTTCAGGAGAAAGCACTGGTAAGAGTCACATCTTCAGTATTTTTCTGAACAAATCCTGCTCATATAACTAGAAGGCTAGAGCTGTTTTCTTTGTTCTTTCCTAAAATTTGATGCTCAAAAAGAAAGCTGACAAACTGCTAGAAAGGTCTGCCATCTTCAGGCAATGAAAGCTGCCAACCGATTCGTCTGTCGTTGAAGGGAAGTGAAATGCATTTACCAGCTATAAAGCTGCTCTCGTGACGGTTTTCTGCTCACTTTTGGCAGGGGGAAAATAAAAAGAAAAAAGAAAAACCCCTCCAAAGACAGTGGTGAGACTGCAGTTGGCCCAAGGTAAGCTGCACTGCACAGCCCAGGGCTGTAGCTTGGTGTGTATGAGAAATCCCTCACCTCGCTCCTGAGCCTTCACCCGTCCCAGGCTGGGCAAGGGAAGAACTGTCCCCTCGGACGTGTTGTGTCACGGAGAAGGTTGGGCCGGGAGGGATCTGTGGGGGCCCCGGTACGACAGCCAGCCCTGCTCTGTGGCAGAGCGCCCTCGGCTCCCCAGGCAAGGCGATGGATGCTACTTCTGTGGGAAGGGTTGGTCACCCTCCTGGAGGGCTGGCCTGTACCTCGCACAAGGATTTATCTTCTCGGTATCAGTGAGAACGAGAGTGACAAGGGGCCAACAGCTACTTCAGGGCTATCTCTGGTCAGGATAGACGATAACCTCTGAGAAAGGACACGCATCTACCAGCTTATACAGCACTTACCCTTAGCAAAAAGGCCAAGAAACAGACAGAAAGGTAGTGTTAATAATTAACAGGCACCTTCTGTGCACACCCAAGCCCCAAATCATAGGAACACGTTAAGGAAACGTGCAATTTCATCTTCTTTTTTCATCAGTTTCCAACTCACCGGGTTAGAGCCATGATTTTATTAACAAGTTTAATATGAGCTAGTTCTGGCTGGCATCTCTGCCTTTCTCTCAGCAGTTCATAAATTACCGGGTGGCTTCTCACTGCGCAGCACACGCCGAACACAGCACTCAAGGCTCGTATCGAGAGCACCGCTGGCTCTGGGTAAGAGTTGGTGCCCCGGGACACAGGAATAAGAACAGTTGTTTGCACAAGCGTTCCCTCCTGCTGTGCAAGCACACACTGCATGTGCCCTCAGGTGCTCCTGCCACCTTCTGCCTTCACCACTTGGGCGTTGGCAGGGGCTGTAACTGCAGACAAGTGTGACACTGCCTTACAGCTTTCCAGTTTCTACAAAGAACAACATTTTCTTTCTAGAAACCAGAAATTTAAGGGGCAAGTTTTCAAAGTACTGTTTGGGGTTGATTGTGCAGGCAGGAAAAAAACCCACCCTCAAATCTCCCAGTTTCCAAGAACATAATTTTTCACACTTCGAGACACAAATTAACCATGTACTCGTTAGAAAAAAATCTTTCCACTATCTACTCTGCTAAGCCTACAAAAAACTGTTGTGAGATATGAAGATATTCATAACAAAGTTGTAGAACAGCTGCTGTCATAAAACCTTGCTCTGACTGTATCCTTCCCAGAGGCAGATGCTCACAGAACTCAGCAGCCCAATGAAACACTGGAAATTGGGTTTTCTTCCTATCCTGGGTCATAGCACTGGTTACCAACAAAGTTCAGAGCTGCTGATTTTATGGAAAACAGTTTATATGTGTGACTTAAGTATATTTTACTTGTGTTTTCAGCTTAAACCAGCAGAGACTGCAGCCAGTAGATTCTCTGGCTGACCCATGGTCCGGGCTAATGGACAAGTAGCAGCATGACCGTGAGCAGGGAAAAGTGTGAGATCTCACGCCTGGTCCTCCTCCCATGACCATTCACTCTCAGACCCACCAGACAGTCACAGCAGATGCAACCGCTCGCTGTGGCAATGGCTTCAACGGCCCAAGGAGAGCTCCAGCCTTTGGACAAGGAGCGAGTTAACCAGCAGAAATCACACCTCCCCCAGGAAAGGACAAAAGAGCCCATTTCATTTCTCCAGCAAGATCTTTCAGGTACCGGTTTTACCCACAGATCCCCACTCTCACATCCAGTGGACCCTTTCCCCATAGTGAAGGGAGCAGATGACTCCCACCAGGAAAAAGAACATAACTACTCCTTCTCAGCACTGTCTGGTCCCGTATCAGACCCAGGGCACGGGACCTGTGGGGACCTGAACCCAGGGGACATCACCCCCCGCCACGCGTCAGGGAAGGGGAGCAGAGCAGCAGGGGAGCTGCAATACATTACTTGGCATATGGCGCATGCAGCATAGAATAGACCTGGCTTTGATGCGGAAATCCCTTTCTCCATCCTGTAGTCCCTGATTTACGAGGTTAACGACTTCATCTGGAGTGAGGTCGCCCCTGCAGGGAAGAAAAGCCATCAGCGAGAGGCCGGACACCCACCAGGGAGGCAGGCAGGAGCTGCAACTCCAGCCCCGCATCCCCACAGGACACCCCACGCAAAACCCCAGGCTGTCCAGGGTCCCACTCGCCTTAACATCCAGAGGAGCCCGATGAGACCGCCCAGAGCCGAAGAGCACCTTTTACACCCACGCCATGCCCAGATCTACCAGATGTCGGGCACAAAAGCATGCAAAGATGATAGTAAGATTTAGAAAGGCCTCGGGGAAGCAGATGCCAATCCTGCCCGAGCAGAAGAACCTGCTCTTTGCCAGAGCATCTCATTAGGGCTCAGAACCGCCTGCAGCCAGGCAGGGAAAAGCACCGGGGCTCAGTGCCCACCACAGCACGTTTTGCAAGGGGCACAGAGCCTGGCACTGATTTAATCATAAGCACACGTCACAAAGGGGATGCCATGTAAAGAAGGGATCGCCAGCCCCCTCCAACTTTTCCTGTGGTCTCCACCAGCTCAAATTCACATTTTGCAGGCAGGCAATCCATATCTGAACGCTGCTTCCCCTCACGTCGAGAATGGCTTCAAGCAGAAGGTTAAGCACCGCTGCTCTGCACATGCAGAATTGCGTGCCCAAAGCAAGGGACGTTAAAACATGGCAGCAGAGAGAGATATTATAAGAGGACAAATCCTATCAATGGGGACGAGAGGTGGAAGAGTGCTGTGCTCGCTGCGTTGGAGGAAAGAGGAGGTTTGGTTACACCGGACTTTGAAGACATGCTGGCTGACCAGCACAGACCATGCCTTCTCCATGCCCGACCAGCCACCCACCATCTCCCTGGCACGGTGGGATCACTTACTCAGTTTGGCCCCAGGGGATGGGATCCACACGGCAGTTGGCCAGGAGGTGAGGGCTGTACCGGACCTCCACATAGATGATGCCTTCTTTTGCTTTCGTTTCCACAAGCTCGTAGGCAATCCTCCTCACTGCCTCACGGTCACCCCTGCAGGGACAGCGGTAGGACCCATCACTGGGACTTGTTACCCTCAGGCCACACTGGGGATGGGCGAGGTGACCTCCAAGGCTGAGCAATGTTAGCCAATAGGTGCTGCCAAGGGTTGAGGAGAAAGAAGCAAAAAGTGGGGTACTTACGCAATAGCAGGCATGTAGTGATTAAACTTCTCTAGAAACTGGGTAAGTGTCAGTGGTGTTTTGTAGCTGACATGCTTCAGGAGGTCATCAACAGTGCTGCCGGGGAGAGGAACCCCTCTTTTCCTGGAGATAAAGCCATGTGTTACCAATGGGGAAGGCTATTGGATTTTTAATGAGTCCATTTCATACAGCAATTGCAACCTGAGTTGGCAGTATTAACCTCCATTTCCTCACAAAAAAGATATGGCACACGTTGTCCTTCCAAAATCTCCTCGCGGATGCGGTCCTGAATCTCAGCGGGGAGGAAGGCAATCCAAAATACAGGCAAAGCACAAACAAATCAAAGTACAACCCCATACCGACCCAGCAGGAACATGGCCAGAGCACATTTTAAGCTTAAGAAGGAGTTCATCTAGAGGAGCTCTGGATTATTTCTTGGCACTACCTAGTCCTAGCAGCAGAATTGCCAAAATTCTTTAGAAAAATTAATTTCCAGTTATGCAGGCTCAAAGGCTTGAAAAATCATGGAGATGCTTCCAGGCCCAGGATCATGCACGCAAGAAGCATGGCTGGTGGGTTTAACGCCAGCAGCTCCTGCGAGCGAGCCAGTTCCCAAGGCCAACACACAGTGGCAGCTTCTCTGAGGGAGACACCTCCCACACAGGAGTAAATGGCAGTCCTAACAACTGCTCTCAGAGGGATGGAGATGGTAAAGCCCACCCAAACTTTTCCAATGGGGAAGAGGCTGTTTGTCCCTGGAGCACCTGGAGTCCTGGATGGGTAGAGGTGTCCCTGGTGGGGTGACAGCCGGGCTTTGGGGGCTGCGAGGTGAGATGAGATGCATGCTTCCCAGGCAGGCTTTGCCACCCCCACCCCCCCAGGCTGTCACTCTGCCCATGAATTCCTAATTCCTAAATTAGGAATAATAACTAGACACTTGTTTTTAATCCTCTTTCCTGCCACAATGGATTACAGCCGATTGAGGGATCTCTCTGCTAATAGGAGCAAAACACCACAGACAGCTTCAGCGTCCCGATGCCAGCAGCCATCCTGATGAGCAGCCCAAACCGACCCCGCTCCTGGGCCCGGGAAGCGTTGCTCGTTCTCTGCTCAGGCAGGCAGGAAGGCAGCCCCACGCTCAGCCCTCACACGCAATCCGCACAGATTAAGTTGCTGGCACTTGGCCGGGAATGTTCATCACTGCCAAGGCATTGGTTTTCCTCCCCGCCTTGCCCTGTCTATGGCGCCGCTCCAGGGACCAGCCCGCATCTTCCTCCACCTACCCAGGGAAAGTTTCTTACAGCTAAGCCATCTCCCTGACCTCTCTCGTGTGCTTTCCGAAGGATTGCCTCTGCGCAGCCAGCAGGGACAGTGCTTTGGGATGATCCACAGAGCGGAGACATTGGAGTCAGGTCTCCAGCTGAGGGGCTCTGGTGGATCTTAACAGTGTGGCTTTGGAAGCTCCTGCTGCCCCATCCAACCCGGCTGGGAGCTGGGAGCCTTCCCGCAGCAACGCTGCCCAGGGGAACGTGCTCGTGCGGGGCTGGCACATCAGCGTCCTGCCCAGAGCTGGCTCCAGCCACGGGCACCACCACGCACGCTGTCCCACTGCAGATGGGGCACCTCCTCTGGGGACACCCCATCCCACAAGGGATCTGCTCTAAACCCTTTGGCTGGGCAGGGGGGATGCAAAACCTGACCCAGACCTGACAGAATTGGAAGCAAAGTTTCTGGAAACAGCCGAGTTCAGCCACTGCCCAAGGGGGGCTTGTGCATCCCAGCAGCTTTGGGCTATTTGTACATGGTCAGCCACGACCTGGCAAATTTATTTCTAGCTTTTTACCTTTAAAAATAGTCCACAAGCAGCTTTCTGTGTCCAGGGTGAGGTTACTAAGGCAGTCCCCTCCCATCTCCCACACTGCCCTGTGGCTTTCACGTCTGTGCGAGCGCTGGTTTTAGAGCCCTCGAATAGCACAGCCTTGCTCCACCCCAGCCAAGCGCAGCACCGGGGCGGGCAGCCCTGGGGGATGCCAGGGCTGTTTAAAAGGATGAGGGAACTCGGCACACACTCAGGCCACGGGGGTTCCTGTCCTAAGCGAGAGAGAGGCATGGGATCCTCAGATGGCTGCTGTCTCCTGGGCTTCAGGGCTCCTACAACCCTCCTGGGGACCACAACAGGCAGTTGTCCTTTGCTGGCAGCAGGGACCCAGCAGAGCCCCAGGGAGTCAGCACCGAGTCTCCTGTCCATCAGGACATGTATTCCAGCCCTGCAGCCCACCAGCAGACAGGCAGAGCCAGCATGAACCCCGACTCAGCTTGCTGCACAGATGTCCTGCAATGAATGAGATGGACATCTCTGATCCACCTTCTCAACCCCGACCACACTGCAAAACGTAAGGCCACTCCCTGCAGAAAAAGCTGCCTTAGGGAGTGTTTCCCCCTAGGATGGCATCACCTGGGAGTCTGCTGATGCCAGAACCGCTTCCTCTCCTCCGCAGGACTGATTTCTTCCCCAGGTTACCAAAGCTGCGCTTAAGAGCTGCTTCCCACAACCTTTAAGCTTGCCACTTTCCCAGTCTGAGGGTATCTGCTAGTGTCCATTAGCGTTTTGAATAGTGACAGCTGGAGGAAGCCCTAAGTTTGTTTTGCTTACAACCATGGAGCCAGGTCCTCGCACCAGTTAATCATTCACCCCGGTGCTTCCCACACAAGCCACGCTGAAGCAAGAAGATGCACATGGGCTCTGCCAAGGAACCAACCTCTCCAAGCCACTGCCAAGCGCTTTCCTGGGTCACCCTCGCAGTGCACAACCGCTTCCCTGCTAGTGCCAGGCGGGCGGTCTGGGTTCAAAGGCACACAGCAGCAGGCAGGGAGGAGCACCCAGGCTGGTTTTCCCTCCCAAGGCTGTGGTACGGCACTGCCACCAAGAAGATGCTCCCAGCCTGCTTCCATTCAACTTGCGTTTGCAATGAGTAAAGTGGAAAGGGACACAAGAATACACCGGCTCTGCCGTTTCCCAGGTACCCTTCAACGGCAGGCGGCTCTGTTCAGGAGACATCCTCTGTACTTCTCTCACAGGGGCTCCTCTCAGCTTGCCCGGCTCACAGGACCGAGGACCACCGTACTCACGTTGCTTCAACCAGCGCAGCCTCGCTGCGACGCCGCTTTTTGGGATGCGCTCAGTGTTGTGGTACCGTGCAGCCAGAGGACCTGTCTGTGCAGAGACGAGGCCAGCACCAGCCAGGTTTGCTACCTGCACGGCAGGGGAGAGAGCGTCCCCAGCACGAGTTCTGCCGGAGAACTGAACAAGCAGAAGGGATGATGCCTTCGGACTGCAGCTCCCAGAGCTTTCTTCCCCACCCTGCAACTCACCTGCCAAAGTGCAGGATTGTTTCTGGTCTAATGGCTCCATCCAGGTGGATATGAAGCTCTACCTGCAATAAGATAAAGAGAAACGGGTGAGGTACTCTCAGAGCTGCAGCAAACACTTAGAGATAAGCAGCTGGAGCCAACATCGGTATAAACACCGCCAATACAGGCACAATGTCACGAAAAGAAGCACAAAACCATTTCCAAAATACCATCACTATAAAGTTTACTTTCCAATATTTAAGTATTGTCTAAACATTTTCTTACAGCTGCTGCAGCTCACACATTTAATGGATCTTTAGAGATTTATTCTGTTTCCAGTTATTGTCAGGAGCTGCCCTACCCTCCTTTAGCTTGCACGGTTTGGAGTTTGGGAAAAGGAAACCCCAAACACCTCCGCTTTCCACCTTGCTCCTTCTTGAATCCACAGACACCCAAGCAGCAATTAATTTACTAAGAGTCATTACACAAAAACTTTGACTTCACTTCCAAGAATCAGCTCCTGATAGATTGTTAATTACTTGGCATTATCAGAGGTTACAGGCTTTCTAATCCTACACAGTGAGTCAGCCCCATGGTACAAGGCGCTGTAAAAAATAAAAGAACAAAGGTTGCCCCGTAGAGCTGACAAGCTGGTTTCAAAATCACACACTTACATTTTTGACTTGTTAAAAATGGGATGGTAGCTCAGTTCTCTTCACTCTGAAACCCAGTTTTCCGATTATTGCTGAAACAATGTATTTCGGAGCAGCCCCAGAAAAGCAAAAGCAACCTTTTTCCATTAGGTATTTGGGACTTTTGGAGGAACATGACGAATATAATTTGGAAGTCGAACCGGAAAGGAAAATATTAGTTGTAAAATGTTTCAGCTAGAACTTTGTATTTCCAGAACTGTTTTCTTTTAAGCAACAGAATAGCCTACAAAATACATATTTAATTTTGTTTTATTATTTTTAATGAAACTGTAGAGCCACAACTTAATACACAAAGTTCTTGTTAGTTTTAATATCGCACAAATTTTCCTGTGCAGATGATTGCTGCAGGATGCAAAGAACTGAGTAGGATTCAGAAGAGGACTGGATATTTGCATGGATAACTGAACCGCCCAGGATTACTTATTAAAACTAACAAACCCTCTGGCGTCAGGGTATGTATCAAACAATAACTATGAGGAGCTGGAAGAAAAACAAGTAAGCAGTCCCTACAAGCAAAGCAATGCGTAACTGTCCAACTCTAGATCCTTTCGCTCTCCTCTGAAGGATCTACGAGCAGCTGCCATGAGCTCAAGGCCACTGACCCAGCTCCCGGTGCGGAGCTGGCAATGCCCATCTCTGGGGTGTGCACTGATGCCCTCCAGCTCGCTCCCATCCCCACCTTCTGCCGCAGCCCTAGACATCCACCCTGCAGGCAGAGACACCCATCATCCCACCCGGCGCCAGGGTTTTCGTTGACCAACTCTGATGCAAAAGGCCATCGCTGCTGGGGTGGGATGGTGCGCATCCTCCGTAGGATGGCCATGAAGCTACCGCCGTGGCACGCACCAGTGGGATGCAAAATGCAGCTGCCAGGCTCAGGGCAGCTCGAGCGACTGATCCTGTACCGTTGCAATCAGCTGGCCCAGGGGTCATGAATATGTCCGCTAACACCCCTGCTAACAGGTTGTAAAAAGATATCCCTGTACTTCTCCTACCCTTAGGACACGATCTGAATCTACAGGGATGCAGATTTTTTTAAAAGGGCAGAACCCGATCTTTCCTCCCACCTCGAGTTACACAATCCAGCTTAGGAGGACTAAATGTCCCGAGAAGCAGCAGATAAAATAACAAACTATGGACATGATCTGCATCGCCAGATGTGGACGCCTGGCATGTTTTCCACTTTTGAGCTCTGATTCCTATTTCAAAACCATGCAAGCTCCATTCCTTGAGTTTTTCAACAGCCCTCATGACCTTCTGATGGAGTTACAGGCTCAAAACTTGCTCATGCCAGATATAAAAACTAAGCAACCCGAACCTACTGGTGACTTCTCACCCCAAACATTTCTCAAGCATCTTCCCCAAGAACATCCCAACATGACACTTCCATCAGTGTGAAAGCAAATTCAGTGGTGTCCTTCACTCACGGAAGCCACCTCCTTCTGCCACTGCTGCAGGTGAGATGCTTGTAAAGCAGCAAGGTTCCTCTTCAACACCAGCAACAGGCTCTTCCTCCACTGCCATGCATTTCTTTGGGTCTGGAAAGACCTAAACTAAGCACCAAGAAACTCTTGTGCAATGCTACTCAACCCGAAACTTTGTGGAATTCCTGAAGATCAGTGCTTGGGGGAGCTGTTTGCTGCTGCTGGGAACTAATCTGGGCTATTTAGATTACCAAGGGACATTCAAGTGAAGAAGTAAAGGTGTGCTGACAAGGGTCACCACCGAGAGCTGGCCTCAGATAAGGATGTGATCAGCAGAGGCGCAACCAAGCAGCTCAGCTCCCCCAGGCACCTTGCTCACAGCTTTCCAGATCCGTGGGAGGCTGCTCGCTGCAGATTACACTTCAGCAAGCAAGCAAACAAAGCACAAGACTTTTCAGATGCAAGCGGGTGACGTGACCTTACTTTAAGTCAAGGGAAGTACCCAGATAAAGATAAAAGAGTTTTCCCTGAACTGTGGCTCCAGGAGACCATGCCTGAGCAAGCAGAAGTAAGGTGAACGCAGGAGCCCAGCGCCCCTTCCAGGGCCCTGATCCTGGCACACAGAGGGGGCCTCCCTCCCACTCCAAGCCCTCCAGACTATTTGGAGGGGACACTTGCGCAGACATTAAATAGGGATCTTGACGCTTGGTCCAGGACCTCACCACCAGCACAGGACCCGTGCCAGGACCAGCGATGTCCTCCTTCCTCGCAGCAAACCTGGCTGTGGTAACGCGTGTTCTGATGAAGCGTGGGAGAGCAGCAGAGCTCTCAAACGCTGTCCTGGGGCAGGAGCGCTGCTCCAGCTGCCGCAAGGACTCTCAGGACCTTCTTCTGCCATCCTTCAGCCCTTCTTCTGCACCTCCACAGCGCTGCAGCTGAGAGCAAGTTCACTGACCGCCAGCCAGGGCATCAAAAGAACATAGTGCAGTTCAATAAAATCTCCGAGTTTTCCTAAAGAGTTGCCGAAAGCCAGGGGTATGAGTTCTGGCCATAACTGGCCATAAGCTGCGCGCCCTCAGCACAGACAAGCCCCAGCAAGGCTGTCAGAGCAAACCGAGAACTTTCCATTTTTATGCAAAAAAAGTTTTAGCTCAACCACAGCATGTGACTCCTTAGTGCAGATATCAGCACATTGGTTCAGATAAAAAAAAAACCAAACAAAAAAACCCAGACGTTTTAAGGGCTCTGGCTTGACTTTTCTCTTCTGAAAATATTGTAATGTTTTCTTTGGAACTTAATAAGCTTCAAAATTAAATTCAAACCCAAAATGAGGTACTTCAAACAAATATGTTCTGTTCAGGGATCAAGTCTGATTATTTTCAATTTAGTGAAATTAAGAGGAAAATTTAACCAAACAAAGCATTTTCAGCTACAGTCAACCCAACAGAATTTCTCTATGACTCTGCCAGTGGACCATGGCAGAGCAGTTAACTGCTCAGTTCACTTATTACGTGGCATAAAAAGTACCATCCAAGTGAATGCATTCGAGGGAATTTCTGTATTAGGTGGGTTTAGGGTCTTTTTTAAAAATATATACAAGGAACAAAGTCAGCCCTAACACCATGGCAGAAGGAACACCAACCTCACCTTTTGTTTTGATGGTTTCTAACAGATGTTAATAGATAATCCAGGCAGCCGCTAAAGTTGCATCACTTTAAAACCCTTAGCAGTGACTTTGCCCGGGATTAAATGATCACCTTTTAATTCGCCGATAAATAAAGTTCTCTGTTGATTTCAATCAGGGCAATTAAAGCTGTCATTTGCCAATTGTTAGATACATGCAGCAGCAAAATATTAATACAGATCAAAATTCCACAAGAGATAAGATGAATGCTAACCGCTGAAAAAGCATGAACTGTGCTCCCCAAGCACTGGTTTTAGGAAAACCAAGTCAGGAGCCAAGTTCTCATCATAGGAAACTCACCACAAACAGTATTTAGAAGCACCAGGTGAGACCGGATCAAGAGGGACGTGAAGGAGAAGGGACACAGTGTTATGCTCAAACTTGATGACACACACAAACGCGTTTTGGAGACAAATCTGCCACATACATTAAAGTTTGAGCCTTTAAAAAAGAGATGTGGAAGACTACGGGACCCACTTGACATACTTGTCCATTGCAAGAAATATTCGTGCTTTCTAGAGAAGCGTTCATCTGAAACACGGCTTTGGTGGCTGAGGAGGAGGAGGATGCTCCCACATGGAGCAGCCTTTAGTACCATTTCTCCTGGCACCAGCTACTTGGTACGAGGCTCCTGGAGCTATTGGACCACGAGACATTAACAGGTGACGGTGGCTGCACGTCACCCTCCTGCAGGGATGGCTCCCACGGGGCAGCAGGGCCACGTCCCTCCCCGAGCCACCACAGACCTCGCACCCACAAGTGGCTGGAACGAGCCAATGCTTCGGAGCAATAAACAGAGTCCTTGCACTTCAAGCAGCGCCAGACCAGGCTCTCACTGCCATCATGTTTGACAAAGGGGGACAGGGAGGTTACCCGAGAACGTTACTGAAGGTACCGGCACGCACATCACCGCGTGAGGTACGGCTGAGCTCCAGGCAGCCTCAGCGGCACCAGGCGTGACCTGTACGAGACAGTCAGGGGTCCGGCCGTGCATGAGAAGTGGATGAGCCAAAGAAAACGTCATCCTCGGCACACCCTCGGGTGCTTGCACCCCCCACGATAAGTATCACCTTTTAAAATTATTTTTTAATTATTTTTTAAGTTTTCCACCCAAGGCAAATGGCTGTACTATCACGTCAGCACAGACAGGCAGGTCTGTCTCAAGCAGGGGGAGGCTGCAGGTTGCAGGGAGCCGGGCAGGACGCCCACCCAAACCCCCCTGGGTGCAGCCAGTGCTCTGCAGCAGAGCAGGGACCTTCGGTGCCACCCGGATTTGGTCACACAGTGCCCTCCTTGGCAGCAGACACATGGCCATAGCCAGTTCTGGACATCTCTCCCAGTACCCAGGTGTGAAGGACACTTCAGGGATAAGTGCCTGCCTTTGGAGGGGGACACGACTGAAACACCACGACACACACAGTGTGCCCCGGGGGGGCTCGCGGGAACACCTGCCCAACATGACCTGATGCTTACGTTGGAAACAAGCAACCAGCAGCAGAGCTGGCCTGACCCCAGACGTCCCCATTCCCATCCTGCTCCCTCCAGTGTGGCTCAAGGCACACGGGAGCCGCGGGAGAAAGAGCCACGTGTCCGGAAGCCCCCGAGCTGGGGCTGGTCTGCGGGGAGAGGAGCCAGCAGCGAGTGAGGACACAGCAATCTTTTCTGCTCGTTTATGGCCTACGATAAGCAGGGTTCAAAGTCGCCCTCCAGCAGCCCCAGCAGCTCCCCATTCATCTGCTGCAGTCGCTGGGAGTCAGCGAGTTCCTGAAAAACACGGAGGCATGCCTGGCCCCGCATCCAGCTGGGGCTCGAAGCTGCTCCAGCTACCAGAAACATCTCTAAAACACAAAACTGATCATTCCAATGGCAGAGGGTCCAGGGGAATGAATAGGGCTCATTAACTGACTTCAGACACGGGTGATTTTTTTTTTTTCCCCAAGCCTGACTTAGCAGGTTCACAGGACTGAAAGGACTGCCTGACTCAGGAAAACCAGTCTCATAATTGTGGGCAACCAGGCAGCAGAAGTCTCATCTTAGCAGCTGAACCCTGCATGTTTTTTCCCAGGTCTCTCTTTGGCATCCCACTCTCCCACACACTGGAAAAGTAGGAAGAACAAGTGAAAGAAGAACTTAACTTGCTTCTCTCAGCCAAAAGTTTAAAATCACTGGGGTGAACCACCAGCTTTTTTTTTTCTTAGTGGAGCTGATGAAACACCAACGTCTCCCAGAATTGAAGTAGCCTTAAAAAGGCTTTAGCCATTAACCGATGCCAATGCTCGCTGGATTTTGGTATCATGGTTTGCCTGCTATGGCATGGGTCGCCTTCCCCGAGAGGGAAACCTCACACAGCGACGGAACAAATCAGACCTGCGCACACAGGCTTTCCAGGTACGCTAGGCATTTCTGGTGCAAGCTCAGATGGAGAGATAAATGGTTTGGCAGTGGTAGGGGATGCAAACAGCAGCCAAAACCAAAACAAAAACAAAAAACCCCCCACCCAACAAAAACCCCAACCTTTTGGGCTTTTGGAGGCAACCTTCTGCCCTAGGAAAGCTGCACACAGTTGCCACCACTCAGGTTCTCCCAGCGCAGGCCCACTACAACCCTCACATCATTTTTCTTGGTCTCCTCTGCCCTGGCCCCCCACTGCTCACCGAGAGCCCAACCCTGCCTGGTAGTTGGCTTACCCCGACCAGCTTACCCCGACCGCAGCCCTCGAGCTGAGCTGTCCCGCAGCGCAGGCAGCGCAGGCAGCGCTCTGCCATCAGATACGGGGCTATTGCTGACCACATCTGTTTCGTCTTCCGCCTTCTCAACATTTTCATAATCTGATTAATGAGCACGTTACCGTATGATCCTACTTGAGATGTGTTTATACAGCACATGGTGACAGTGAAAGCCTGGAGCACCCTCTGACAGCACTCACCTAGACGGTATCTCGGGTGTCTGAGGAATAACTGGACTTAATGTTTAAGAGAAAAAAGACACACAAAAAAAAACCCAAAACAAAAAAAAAAGCAAAAAAAGCCCACAACAAAAAAAGGAGAAGACGTCGGGTTTAGTGGTTTCAGTTGACCAAGGCAACGGCCCGACCGCGGGGCGCTGCCGGCCGTGCCCCGGCCAGGCTGCCAGCGCATCTCCCGGCCGTGCCCGGGAGCGGGGCC
>VWZZ01006928.1:1123135-1133324 GCA_013399095.1 Psophia crepitans
CCTCCGGTAGCATCCAAGGAAAATAGAAGTCGGTAAAACGGCAGGTCAGCTCGTGGGACGGGAAGGCTGCCTCCGGCTTCGCTTGCCATCCTGAGCCAACGCCACAATAGTTTTTTTAACCTAAAAAGGACTTAATTGTTCAGCTTAGGAGCAGTCATCCCCCACCCCATTTGCTGTTTACAAAGCTGCAGCGTCTCGCTTGTTTGATCTGATGGCTTTTAGGACTTGTACGGCTGCTTTCAGCTCCTGCAAACTCCTGCTCAACATTGCATTTCTTATTTATTTCTTATTTTTAGTGACCTGGCAATGTTTTACCCCGCTCCGCTGCTTCCTGCCTCCCTCTCCCACAGCTGATGTACACGGCAGCCTATGGCATTGAGGGACAGTGGGGCAGAAGGTCCTGGTCCTCCCCACAGAGCATGGCTTCCATGGTACTGGAGACAGCAGAACTTTCAGACCTCCAGCCTTGAAGAACTGAGGAAGCTGCACCCATTCAGCTAAAGGCAGAGCTGCAAGGTGGAACCGCTCCCCAGAGTGAGCTTTGAGGAACAGCCCTTGGGTCCTCATGCAGCCCTGGGTGAGACGAGATCTAAGCTGCTCAGAAGGTGCTGAGCAGGCAGGTGATGTTTCCAAAATCCCTGCGGAGCCAAAGGCCGCAGTTTTGTTCTGCATGACTGGAATTCACCTGCGCAGGTGAGGCCATCCCCAGACCGCAGGCTGGGTCTGCGGGGAGCGCTGGAGATGAAAACCATTGTATCAACGTAAAAAATTATTATTACTTGCTCTGGCATGTAAGCAGAGAAAGCACTTGAGGCTGTAGGCATGAGCGCTAACCGCAAATGGCTGGAAAATAAAGTTCCCTCTTCTCCTTCCCCAGCTGTGTTTACACCAGAGGGATACTGTTTGTGGGTGCTGGCAGCGAGGGATTACCTACTCCAGAGCCCTGCCCGCAGGGACTGGGAGGGCTGGGCGCTCCTCCAGCCCTGCGCTGTCACAGCCATGCTGCCACCAGCAAGGTGACATGAAACAGCCGAGGGAACGAGCAGCACTGACGGTGGAGGCTGCAACCTGGTGCTGGGCACTGCTTAGTAAATGCAGTAAATGCTTGTTGCTCCACATGAAAATGTCACTGGCGTCCCTTGTCGCTCCTCCCCAGCTTTGCCATGAGAGCAGTGATGGAATTTCTGCCCCAAAGCCAAGCAGGCATTGAGAAAACAGCAGTTTTTCAGCTCAGATCCCAAGGTCATTCGGGTATGTGCACTGCAGCGGTGCCCGTGGGAAAAGCACAGGGCTTGGCTGCGAAGAAAAGTTCATCAACATGTTCTCTTTTATTAAGTGCCACCTTTCAGAGATGCCCTGACTGCATCCGTACTGCAGAGATGAAAGCACATTAGCCACAGTTAACTGGCAAAAATATTCTTTACAAAATAGTTACTGGCAGGGGAAAGCAACTGTTAGCTGCCAAGCCCGGTGCCAGCTCCGCTCAGGGCTTTCAGGAGCCTGCGGGACGGAGCAGCGCTTTAGCGCTCGTGGGAAATCAGCAGGAATAAGCAGCAGGTACTTTATACACTGAAACTTGTGATTTCTGGAGCCACCAAAAGGTGAAGTCTTCCAGGCTCCCAAAGCTTTGCAAGTGCTGAATTTAGGTAAAACTGCCCTGGATGTGCACAGAGGGTCTGGGCAGAAATAAAATGCTTGAGAGTGCAAATTAGCAACTGGGTGCAAAACCGTCCCTGGGCAAGGTGAGCTTTGGCTCACATGGACCATTTCACCTCCACATCACAGGGTTTTTTAGCAGCCACTTGAAAAACATTTATTTTGCCTGGACAACGTCCCACAGCGTCACATGTTTGCGGTCTGACTTTGCTTCAAAGCATCCGTAGCACAAACGGTCCCAGTATGAATACACGGTGCTTTCGAATGGTCTTTTGTGAGAATGGCCCTGCTCAATGTGTCACCTACACTGGAAGGACAGAGGTCAGTTAGAGCCCTTATTTGAGATTAAAGGAAATTACAAGGTAAAAAACAGCACATAGGTACTTTTCTGCTGGGAGAAGAGCTGTTAGCAAAGGTCAGAAAGGGGCAAATGAAGCTGAACTGGCCCCATTGAATGGGAATGGTGCACTAAGGGGGGTTTGATGGGTTTTTTCTGCTTAGCAAATATATGTGGGCTGCAGACTCAGCTCTTTCCAGGACCACATAGCGCATTCATTGCGCTCAGCTGTGTTGCAGAGCCTTAGAAATAAGGTTTGGGCTGATTTTAACTGACCTGACCCTGATCCACTTTATCCATCCTTACCACTGGCTTAATTGGGTGGTTGCGATGACTGCTGTACTGTTGACATTAAATGAATGTTTTCCTACGGAGAACACCACTTCTCTCTGCAGCCAGAAGGCTCAAGAAGGACAAGGATTCTGTTCTTTAATGGTTGACGGTGGTTTCCCACCTGAGAAGCCAAGGGAGCACAGACAAGGACCTCTGTTCCACCTAAACCCTTGTAGCCCAACATTTCAGACCTCGTTTGCTTTCCCTTCCATTTTGGTCATACCTTTGAGTCACTTGTAAAGACAGACAGCTCTGTGCTGGGTACAGCTTTGAGGAATAGTGCTTTTTGAAGTGGAGAAGAGACCAAACCCCCTCCCTGTCCCTTCAGCATGACAGATGCTCCCCAAAGCCTCACTGTTAGGAACGGAAAGCAAGCAACACCTCAGGGGGAAAACACAGTTGTGAAGGGCCCCAGTGTGATTTTGCTCACTCAGTTCACGTCTCTGCCCTGCATTGGGAGCCACTCCTGGCCCCTGCCAGCAGGAGAAGAGGCAGTCCCAGGCATGCAGGCAGGAGGGTGCACAACCAGGGAGCCCTGCTGCTTCCCGACAACTGCTGGGGGGATCTGTGATCACTGCATGCACGCAGAGGGCTGGGGGATGCAAGAGGCACCCCAAGCAGCACTTCCACGTGTGGAAGCCACCACAGGCTAGCAGGGGTGGTAAGAGGGACAGAGACACATTTCATGCTTGGGGTGGTCTGGCCAAGTACAAGGCACCACATGAGGATGCTCTGGGGCCATCCCTGGGGCAGGGGCAGAGCAACTGCTCAGCCACATAAGCTGCCCCTGGCTCTGGTCTCTGCTGTTGATTATCTTTTGTATGTTTAGGAAAATCCCAGGCAGCAAAATAAGGTTAAAACTGATCTTGGAAGAGACTCCTGTGCTTATTTCCCAGGGGTTATATTAAAACCTGCTCTTTCTCTTGCCCCCTCAGGTTAAGACCAGCTGTGTGTCAGGGCTGCTGACATCTGCAAACAACTTTCCAGAAACACTACAAAGCGTGCTTATGATGGGCTTACGCTTTCAAGAAAAAAAGCATTTCTGTTTGGTTTGAGGTTTTTTTTTGTTTTGTTTTTTCCCCACACCAGCTACCAAAAAGTGTCACACTACAGCTCACTGTAGTGTAAGTGGCTAAGAGAGGAAAAAGCGTTTAGATTAGTTCTACCAGTAAGGGATTATAACTGCTGATGTCCTGTATAACCACACCATACTGCTACACTGCTCATTTTTGTGAGAATGGAAGCTCTCAGCCCAAAAAGCCATTGCTTCTGCAAAGTTTTTGTTTTTGAGACAAAGCCCTAACTTATCTCAGCATTTCCCATTTAACTCCTGCCGCTTCCCCACAGCTCGGGGAAAACCTCTGCCCCAGGGCGAGCCACCACCAGTCCCCATGCTGGAGTCTCTGGTGGGAACTCAGCTGTGACCGGCTTGGTTCCTGCTGGGGATCACAGGACCTTGCGGTCAACGGGAAAGGCAAAAACACAGCTGAGGAGCCACCCTGCTCTCCGAAGGGACTTCATTTCCCCTCTGCTCTCAAAGGAGCTGGAAGCAGACCCGGCACTGGCCCCTGCAAGCAGAAGCAGGTCCTGCATCACACCACAGTCCCAGGCAGAGCTTGCCCCAGCTCTCCGTCAGCAGGGAGTGGGTGACAGACTTTTCTAAGGATATCTGTCCAACTGCAGCCTCAAGAGCATTAGGGCAATGGCAGAGTGCCACCGAGCAGCTCCTCGGAGGGCTGATGGCTACCTGGGTATGGCCAAGAGCTGCCACTGGGCAGGCCTGGGTGGGGGCTTGTCGTGGTTTTACTCCAGCCATTGGCTGGGCACCACATAAACACGCGCTCGGCCCCCCTCATTGGAAAAGGGGGAGAAAATCGGAAGAGCGAAAGTGAGAAAACTCATGGGTTCAGGTACAAGAGTTTAATAAGTGACGCCAAAGCCGTGTGCACAAGCAAAGCAAACCAAGGAATTCATTCACCCCTCCCCATGGCAGGCAGGGGTTCAGCCATCCCCAGGACAGCAGGGCTCCGTCACACGTAACGGTGACTTGGGGAGACAAACGCCATCACTCCGAACGCCGCTGCCCCCCCTTCTTCTTCCTCCCAAGCCCCTTATAAACCGAGCATGACGTCATATGGTATGGAATACCCCTTTGGTCAGTTTGGGTCAGGTGTTCTGTCTGTCCCCTCCCAATTCCTTGTGCACCCCCTGCCATCCCGCCGGCGGGGCGAGAAGTCGAAAAGTCCTTGGCTCTGTGCAAACATCGCCCAACAACAGCAAAAACATCTCCACTATCAGCGCTGCTTCCAGCGCAAACCCAAAACACAGCCCCATGCTGACTTTCTTGAAGAAAATTAACTCTCTCTCAGCTGAAACCAGGACAGGGCTCCTGCCTGGCGCTGCTCCCCAGAGATACCACCACCCTTGCACTGCTAAATGCAATACTAGCTTGAGACCTATTAACCTCCACAGCCAAACCCCCCCTTGAGATGTGCCCTAGGGCACTGATGAGGCTGCCCTGTAAGGATAATCCTGGAAACAGGTTGTATTTTCCCATTTCAGGACATTTCCAAGCAGCACAGAAATGCACACCCAGCTGACAACGTGCCCAGCACAGGCACTGGGGCACATCCCAGGATGCAGATGCCGGCAGAGCCACGTGGGCCACTGCGAGCCTGCCGTGCTGATCCCCTAACCGGATTAGGGCTGTGACACGGAGGGCCAATTTGCACTGAGCATCAGGCCATGCGAAGGTATTTCAACCTATTCTGAACATCCCTTGGACCAGAAGGGATGCCTGAAAGGAGCTACGAGGAAATTGGGCTGCTCCAGGCTCCACAGGACACGGGTACAGCACAGCTTTAAAGGTGATACGGCAGAAAGGAGGCAGAGAAACCCAGCGGCACCGCTTCGGGTCGTGAAGAGCAGCAGCAGTCTGGATCTGGCAGCGTTTCAGACCTGGAAATGCCTCTGAGGCCCACCCTGGAAGCTGCAGGTTGCCCAAGGATAAAGGCAGCCCCGCTCTCACGATCACAGGGTGCAGATGGACCCGGTGCCCGCAGGCGAGAGGAGCACACAGTCCTGGCAGAGCGGGGCAGCTTTGCCTTGGCGGGAGCACCACCCTTCCCTCTGCCCCACCCGCTCTGTCAATCTGTTCCACAGGGTTAAAATCAAATACACAAGCTCAAGACCAAGGGTAATATCGCCAGAAATAGAAGCAGGGCTCACCTCACCGTGCCATGGAGACAAGGTGCAGACAATTTGTCTCCTCCTGGGTTCTGGCTGCCCTTCGATTTCTCCTGTGGGTAAAGGGAAGGAGCTGACTCCATCCTGTGGAAGACGTGGCCCCATCCCTCTTGTGCCAGCACTGTCAAGAGAATCACAGACTCATAGAATGGTTTGGTTGGAAGGGACCTCAAAGCCCATCTAGTTCCAACCCCCCTGCCATGGGCAGGGACACCACCCACCAGCCCAGGGTGCCCAAAGCCCCATCCAACCTGGCCTTGGACACTGCCAGGGATCCAGGGGCAGCCACAGCTTCTCAGGGCATCCTGTGCCAGGGCCTCAGCACCCTCACAGGGAAGGATTGCTGCCTCCCAGCTCAGCTCCAGCTCCCCTCTTTTAGTTTAAACCCATTGCCCCTTGTCCTGTCCCTCCCTGCCCTGGAACCAGCCCCTCTCCAGCTTTCCTGGAGCCCCTTTAGGTACTGGAAGGCCACAATTAGGTCTCTCCAGAGCCTTCTCCAGACTGAACAACCCCAACTCCCTCAGCCTGTCCTTGTAGGAGCTGAGAAAAGGCTGAACCAGCTGCAGCAGCTAAGACAAACCTCACTGGGATGTGATCTCTTCTCAGGTTAAGGCCATAATTATCAGCCCGGGTCAAACTGAGGAGGCGAGGAGATAAGGGGGTGGGAGGGTACAAGGTTTCCCTTGTGCCAAGTGTGCTGGAAGAAACCCACCACCTTCACCACAATGGATGATGCCTCAGGCAGTGGAGGAAGGCTTTGCTGCCAGGAAACTACTGAATCTGCTGCTACTTGCAAGACTGGAGCCGCCTTCCCACCAGTACCTGGTTAGGATGATGACAGGTCACCCTCCTGCCCGGGTCAGTGCCCAGACACCTCCACCATGTGGGACAGGAGACTCTCCTCGTGCCTGTGCCCTGGGGGAGCCCAGCCCTGGCACACACCAGTCTCTCCCTGCCCTGGCCCCAGTTTTCACAAAGAAAACTCAGAGACAAGAGTGGGATGTCAGCCAGGCATGCTCCAGCCCATCCCAGTGGGTCCCCACACCATGCTGGGGCAGGTCCCAGTGCAGCTCGTCCAATTCCCAGCAATAAGGAGGCGGGTCCATTGCTGGGGCACTGCTCCTTCAATAAACATACTCCCCATTCAAGGCACTGAGTGTAACAGGGCTGGGACTCAGCACCGCAGCTCTGCAAGGCCTTTCGGGAGTGCTCAGAGGAGCCAAGAGGTGAGGCAGGGCAAAGCCATCCTCACCATTTTGCAGGAGGAACCATCCTGTGAACACGGGGAGGAACAGGGCTTTCTCACTCTGCTGAGGTTGCTGCCCTCCTTGTAGACACCATGCACCAACAGAGACCAAGATTTGCACCCAGATTCAGCCCAGCCTGGCACAACGTGCCTCTCCTGAGGGTTTTTAGCACCATCTCAAAAGGCACAGCTCACCTGCAGATCCAAACCTCTGCAGGAACAGCAGCATGGTGTCCAGGCTGAGGCTGGAACATGGTCCCCATGTCCCATTCAGACCTACCTGACCTCTCCTGCAGAGCTGGACTAGTCCCTCTGGGCTTGGCTCAGAGCATCCTGAGCCAGCGGTGCAGCCTGTCACACTGGGACCTGCTGGGGAGGAGCAGCGGGAAGTGTGCTGAGCCCCATCCGGAACAACTGCCCCCCGCACCCCTTCCTGCAGCACTTCTCTCGAGGAAACTCCACACGGAGCAGGCTGCCCTGCTCCGGCAATGCGGTCACGGAGCAGCGCAACGCGGACACGGCTCCCGAGGTTAAGCGTAAGCCCAGCTGCGGCCGGTTAACACATGTCTCTATTGAAATCCACTTTTTGAATGAGGACCAAGAGACACATGGGCTGACACCTCTGATTTTATCTCTACAAGGCAGGTCCCAGGGAGCCAAGGCTCGTGCAGTTTTACACGTATGCAGAGCTCTGCTGCCCCAAACCCACAGTGCTTCCCCAGCTCTTCCTCTCGTTATCCAGAGCTATGGTGGGAGCCGATTCCATCCTCACAGGGTGCTCCAGCCATGAAGGAGCTCAGTCAGGTTTCACACCCTGTCCCATGGCCAAGTACTGTCTAGAAGTTGGAGGTCACTGCACGGCGGCAGAGTAACAAGGACCCCAAATGAAACCCCTGGTCAGGCAGTCACCTGGCAGTGGTGACCAGCAGGAACAAGCTTCTCCAGCCCCAGAGGAGACTCCGCGTGCTCGGGGTTTAGCTGCACGTGTCGCACTGGGGGGCTGAGCTGCCCTCCAGCCCCCAGCATAAGCCAGGTAATTAGATTACAAGCGCTGGGCCAAACACTGCCACCCAGGGCACCAAAGGACAGAGGGGAACCGAGGACAGGACTTCTCAGAAGGGCTGTGATGCTGCAGGTCAGCACAGCACCCTCCTATCTTCACTGGAAAGGCAAAAAAAAAGAAAAAAGTGAAGACAGGGAAAATGCTTTTGCCAAACCAGACCTTCTTAGAGATGCTTTGGTTGGGACTGAGCAGCAGCACACAGCAGTGTAATATTGCCCCCCTCAGACTCTCCATAATATCACAGCCTCAGCTCACGAGCAGGATGCTCTCAGCCTCAAAGCCCGATCTCCCCAACCCACAGCACAGCTCCCCTGGCCAGGGCAGGCAGGGCCCGAGGGGATGTGGGAGCTCCCGGCTCCGCCTGAACCCAACGCCACATCTCCCCTCACCACAGGGTGCTTCTGGAGCTCGGTGTTTTGGGTTTATTTTCCTCCAGGGATCCACAGGATCAGCTTTGTGCTTCTTCAGGGGTTTTAACCAAGCTCTCACCTCTTCACCACATACTCATTTAAGGTGGGACTGGGGGAAGCAGGATGGGAGTGTGTCCAGTCAGCTGCTGCAGGGATGCAGGAGCCACTGCACAGGACAGGTCTCACGTGGGGAGGTGCTGCCTGCACCTCACCACCACCGGAGAGATGGCATCCCCTCCTTCTGAAACCCCACCACATCAGGAATCTGACACTGGGGTATCCCACTAGTATAGGCTCTGATGAAGCCACCCTGCTCAGGCTGTAGCCTGAACTTTTCTCTGGTCTTCTCAGCAGCACCTGTGGACCAGGACCAAGGAGTCCAGTGTTGTGCCATACCTGCATCTCTACCCCAGCCTAGGCCAGACATTTGGGTCTGTACCCGGACCCCAAGTGTTGGCCCATCACAGGCAGCAGCCAGGCCCAAGCAGGAGCTCAGATCACAAGGCAGTATCACAGTGATGAGGCAGGCTCCAGGTCAAGCCAGGAAGTCGGTCTACACATCAGGGCTAGGGTCGGGTCCAGGAGCGTCAGACAGGAACACAGCGATGAGGCAGGGCTGACACCAAGCCGGGAAGACAGGCAGCGGGTTGAGGTCAGGACCAAGGGCCCCATAGCCAGGCACTGCTGCAGCTGAGCTAAAGCCCACTGCTCCCAGGAAGAACCTGAGGCCCTGGGCTGAGCTTAAATAGAGCTCTTGCCACTCACACCCCCCCACACCCCCCACCCACCCCCGGGTGTGGGCCCAGGTGAGGTTGGTCAGGGCCATCAAGGTCCATTAGTGTTCTCAGGGCTCTGACATTGCAGTGTCACACCCTGCAAAGCAAAGCCGGGGGATTGCCCGTGCTCCTCCGCCACCCTGACCCAGGGCACAGCGAAACGCCGTGGAGCCCTTAGACCTGGCAGATGGCAGGGTTTGTTCCTGGCACTGATCCGTTCCTGCTGCTGCTCCTCCCTGCCTGGAGGTGGGTTTGAGTGGTACAGGAGCTATTTTCATGTCCAGAGAGCAGATGCCCAGATATCACCACCTTGCAGTGCCAGCTAGGGTCTGGCTGATCCCAAACTGAAGGTCACAGCACTCCTGGTCCCAGGAGGTGTTCACTCCTCCAGCACAAGTATCAATGCGAGGGGCTATTGCACCGGGTGCTATTAAAAGAAGAAATAGCAGGAAGGGAGGGAGAGGCAGGTGGAGGGGAGAAGAAGCAGAGGGAGAAGAGGAACAGCCGGGTGCTCCCACCCATCTCCACAGTGCTGGCTCCCAGCAGGGATGGTGCCGCTGGGGCGTACGGGGCTGCCTGGCTGCCGCCCTGGTGAGAGGTGGCTGCAAGCCCCAGGGCAGGCTGGGCACAGCCTCCTGCTCGAGCAAAAAAGGTTTGAAGAGAAACTGATCCTCACCGTGTCGAGCTGGAAATTTCTGAAGACGCTTTAATTTATTTAATCCAGGTCCTTGACCCAATTAATATTCTATAGGATCTCCTGGAGCTCTTGTTTTGTTCTGTTCTTGGCTTCAAGGGCTGCAGAAGAAATTGAAAACAGATTACTGGGAAGAAAACGGCTTCAGTTTTTAGACAGCTGTCTCTAGTGAAGCTGGCTTCATTTCCCACCATTCCCCAGACGTGATGCAAGTCTGGCTATAAAAAGTTTTTCCCCAGTGGCAGCAGAAAGGCTGTGCTCAAAAGCAGAAGGTAAATACCCAGGAGCGGTGCGGAGCGAGGGAAGAGCAGGCTCTGCCTTGCCCTCACCTCCAGCACCCGTGGGCACAGTGTCACCATAAACCCCGGCGGGACCCCCCGGAGGGAGACAGGCCGAGGTGCAGGGCGGGGGGTGCCGGGGGGCAGAGT
>VWZZ01006928.1:1133616-1170190 GCA_013399095.1 Psophia crepitans
TGAGGCGGTCTGCAGGGTTGGAGGGTTTCGGGGCTGCGGCACTGCCACCTCCACCCCCCACCCCACTCCCGGCCGCGGCTGCAGCCCCCGCAGCAGGGGCGACGCGGGGCGATGGGCCGGGTTCTGCAGGGGGGCACATGCCAGCCGCTTACAGCGATCGGTCCCCGAGCGAGATCGCTGCCCACCGCCCCGGAGACCTTCGGCTGGCTGCTGGGCCTGGCTGGGAACAGGAGGATGGGCTTCTGAATACGCAAGTTACAGAAGTGCTTTCGAAGGGCTGTTTTCTCCTCCAGCATCAGCCCAGATGCCAAGGCTGTGTCCCACTCCCTGTTTGCACCAATGGCATCAGCTGGGGACGATCTTGCGGTCAGCAGCAGGACTGGGAGGAGGGGAATGCCTGGGGAGGTGCATTCCTCCCTTGGGCACAGTCCCCACCTGAAAATGGGGGCAGTCACCTCTGCAGACACAACGCGTTCAGCAGGGAAGGAGCTCGCAGTGACGGCTGTCAGTCCCCGCGGCCGCATGTCCACCCTCTGCCGATGGTTACCATCCAGCCGCGGTTAATGCCACAACAGGCTGCAGAACAGTGCCAAGAGGGGTCAGGATCCCGTTCCCACTGCGGGTTTGTGGTCCAAATGGGCCCCAAAAGCACAGTCAGAGAGCCCCCGATGAAACCCTATCGGCAAGGGTGTCCCGTTAGCAGCTGGGCATGGTCCACCAGCCCAGGACGTCGTCACCCTCTGCAAACCAACGGCCGCTTTGGCTACTGCTGACACGCTGCTGCTGAGAGACCCGAACGTTGGCTGACAGCAGAGACCAGGCACTAGTGGGACCAAACACCCCCGGCAGGGCGGAGGCAGCCAAAAAGCTGCAGGGGTGATATGCTGGCTACCAGGGGCCAGGGCTAGGCAGGGCCAGGAAAGCAGCTAGAGGAGGGACGGAAACAGGGGAAGCTTCTTGTGGAGGTGTTTTTAAAATCATGTCATGTCAGGTTCAAGTGTGAACTTCCCAGTGACATGCAGGAGAACCGGCTCTGTGGTACCGAAGCGACCCAGGCAGTGACTCATGATAGTCCGGTGACATTTTAAACACCTTGTTTCCAGCTAACTGAAGACTTTTGAAGGAACAACCTAAAGTTAACCCAGTAAGTTGCCACCTTACGGAAAACCACTCCTTGCATGGCTCAGCCTTTTGGGGGGAAGCTGCAGAGAGGGTGGCACCAGCAGCGCAGCAGAGACGGTCCCCCGGTACTGCCAGCACGCTCCACGTGCTCTGCCAGGCCAGCACCAGCAACGCTCCCGGACGGCGCTTGTCTGCCTCGCGGCTTTCCAAGGCAGACCAAGAGCCCAGGGCTGCCCGCCCAGTTCACTGACTCAGAAAGGAACGGGGAGGGCAGAGGAATGCAAACCAGGGGCCGGAGGACTCATTCATCCTCCCTGCTCCCAGCTTTGGCGCCTTCCAGGCAGTCTTATTACAATGCAGCATTTTGTGTGCTGCAATCCATCCGTACACAGGGCCACCTCTCATCCTCTGCCAGGACTTACTCTCCCCAGGCACCTAGAGCTGAGTCTGTAATAAATCAGGCAGCAGCCTCCATCCAAGACACGCACACCCTGGTTTGCTCTGCTGAAAAAGGAGCGCCTAGCGTTTCATCTGCACACCTGCAGCAGGCAGGCAGCCGCGCTGACCCCGGCTGCGGTACCGCCTCCTGAACGAAAGGCACTTTGCTGTTCAGACACTGTTTCCCTGGCCGCTTTGCTCTGCTCTGGTGTTTTCCTCCCAGGACTGGGTGCTGACTCCCACATCCTGCCCCCTCGAGCTCTGGGTGCCTTGGTCCTGCTATCAAAGTGAGTCTGAATCCATCAGCCTCTGAATTCAGGGCTGCGGGTGTTAAACGTGGCCACTGCTTTCTAATGAGCTGGTGAGAGACGGACAGCAAAATCCTCCTGATGCACTGATGGAGGCTGCAGAGAGCTCTGGGAGCGGGCGTGGGCAGGGCATGGTGCCCTACTCAGCCACAGGCATCTGGAGAAACATCTCCAGCGAGAGGTGGACATGGAACAGTGGGATTTTGCCCAGGACTCCTGTGGTATCACACCAGCAGATCCAGCCCTGGGGGAGAGCACAGCTCTGCCAGCCACCGGCGGAAGAGCAGCAGCAGTGCTCGGAGCCCTCTCGTTGCACTGAGACGCTTGGGAAAGTCAGGAGAGTGACCAGAGCCAGGACGTGGGGTGCAGGAGGGTGGCCACACTCCCAGAGACACCTGGTGAGAGTGGTCAGGTCCCCAGCATGATGCTTGGTCAGCGCATGGTCCCACCGCAGCATGGAGCCTGTGGGGACAGCTGCCCGAGGGGGGAGCTCACAGGCTCAAGCTCCCCGCACTGCACAGGGGGGCATGGCCCCACTTGAGGAAGCCAGAGCTGAGGCCAAACCCGTGTGGCTTTGCTTTGCACGCTGCTGAGATCTTTTTTGTCGGGTGTATTTTCACGCAGATGCCCAGGAGGTAGAGGCAGGCAGGAACGCGAGAGCTGAAAGCAAACAGGAAAAAGGCAGGTTCCCTCCGCTTCTATTTTTAGCACTGCAAACGGCGCTAGTGTCATTATATTTAGAAAAAAAGAAATTCAGAGCGTTTCCTGCCTCCCCTTTCAATACCTTCAGCTATTTCCTTGCAGATGTTTCCAGGGACCAGGGCTCAGAGGCAGGAGGAGAGAGTCTGGCCTCTCACCCTGCAGACCAGCCGGGGAGAGGAAGGTCCTGGGAGAGGAAAGCCAGCTAGCAGCAGGTGTCTGTGGCCCTTTGTGGGGACAGGGATTACAACCAGGCTGTGGAGGACATGGCTGAGTCCAAGCAGAAGCTGTGTGCCACTGCAGAGCCTGCGAATTGCCTGTCTGTGAGTTGTAGCACCTTTGGTGACACCCAAGGTGGCATGAGGTTGAGTGCAGTACAGGGGAAGGCCCAGCAGCACTGTCACGGCACAGGTTTGGGGGGAGAGGCTGTGGCACCGAGGCTGGAGGCACGGCTCTGCCCTGCTGTGGGGACCCTGGGCAAGGGGGCTGCCCGCTGGTCTCCTCTTATGGTGGTGATGGGGATCACACGTGGGACTGGTGAACAGGGGCAGCAGCAGAGTGAGATCTCAAAGCCAGGACTGCACGTAGAGCGTGGCTGATGCCCCTCGTAGCCACTTGTCGCTTCCCCACTTGTGCGTACCAGGATGGCTCGGCTTTGCCAGAGGATCTTCCTCTTTGCTTTGACAGCTCTCGGCTCATGGCCTCACACTCAAGGACTGTGGTTTGCAAGCTGTTTGTGTTTAGTTCCCATAAAGGCGATCCAGAGCATGTTTTCTGGACGGCAGGCTGGCGGAGCGGCTTTGCCTGCGCAGGCGGCAGACCACATCTCAGCAGGACCGGGGGATGTAAAGACAACTGGGGTTTGAATGCGGTCAGCTTCTGGCGGCGGAGAGTGCAGCCAGCCGCTGGGGAAACGGCTCTCCTAACCCCACTCATGCTGTGCTGGATGTGGTTTCCAGCAAAATCACTCTACAGGGAGACCAGGATTTCTCCATGTGGTCTGGGGAGCTCCCTGCTGCAGGGAGGACACGGAGATAAGGTCAGCAATGCAGCACAGACGGAGTGCATGGCAGCCAAACGCACCTCAAACATTCCCTCCAGCACGGGCCATTAGCGAGGGCTGAAGAGCAGCCTGGCTGCCCCACGTCCACAGAGTTCTCCACGTTTTAAGTTGCTGCCTTGGCAGTACCTGTAGGAGATGTCATCCTTTACTGGGCAGCCAGAGCAGGGAGAGCAGACATTTGTCCTGGCTGATAGTGCCAGGGCTTCTGCGCTGCGTTTTCCTTCCTGGAGTTTAGTCCACAAGAAGAGCGGCCTCGTGAGATGCTCCTCTGGGCCTCTGGCTGACTGCAAACCAGAGGGGGAAACCTGGCCAGGAGCAGCTTCTGGGACAAGCTGAACCACAGCCAGGCTGCATCGCCAGCCCCAGGCAACGGCTGCAGACAGTCCCATCAGCCCAACACCCCCTGTCTATATTTCCCTCCCCAAAGCCCTGCAGCTGGTGAAAACCTGACCCCAAAGGGTCTTTATTTGAGGACTATGTGAAGGGTGCCTTGCCATTCCCAGTACAGCCCAGCCCGTCCCAGCTCCCAGCATGGCCGAGGGCAGGAGGCAGTCCCACTGCAGCTCTGCCCAAGCCACTGGGCTTTTGTCCAGGGTGGAGGCAATGGCCATGGGTGGGAGCCTTGCTCTGGTGACCCCCAGCAGGAGCTTCTGCTATTCTTCACTTGGGGCTGCAGGGATCTTGGCTGCTGTCAAGGCACACACGGTTTTTACAACACCGCCCTGCCCGCCTCACCGAGACGCCTCTGCAGATGGTCCCGGAGGTCTCCAGCCAGCTTGGCAATGCTCAGCCTCCTCCTCTCACCCCACGCTGTCCAAGCTCTCAAAGGGAGCTCACCAGCAGCCTCCTTGTAGAAGCTGCTCCCAGTGGTGCAGTCAGAGCCGGGGAGGTGCCGATCTCCGTGCTGGAACAGAACTTGCCCGGTTAAGTAAGCAGAAATGGCAATCCATGGTGAAGGGGACCAGCCCAGAATGAGCAGATAATCCAGAACCTGGCCCTGACAGTGAGTCATGAGTCACAGATGAGGTTTAAAAAAAAAATAATCTAAAAAGCTACATTCAGGAAAGGGAACACTTCCAGAGCAGTCTCCTTCCCCATGGGTGGGAGGGCCATGGGTGTAGGGACCCCACACAGGCAGGGCTTGCATGGCTGAAAGCCAATGGAGTCCCATTAAATAAGAATTGGGGAGTTTTCCTGCAAATGCTAATCAAGCGTGTTGTGGGAGCGAGGTGGGGTGGCTGCAGTGGAGCAGCAGGCGGTGGCTGTAACTTGCAGCCTCACTCAGCCAGGTGGAGATGAAGATGTCACTACAGAAGATGGAGACGTCACCTTGTTTGACAGGCAGCAGCAGCTCAGAGCCTGCAGAGCAGCTCAAGCAGGAAGGTGAAACACTCACTGCTCCACCTCCTCCTGCCACTGGGGTGCTGAGGAGCCCAAGGCCTCTGTTCATCTTCGTTTCCTGTTTCTGCCTTTCTGCCATCCTGGTGTCTGGGAACACTCTCCTGAGGGTGGAGGGAGACTTGCATGGTGGGGTTTTCAAGTCTCCCTGGGGATCAGCAGGACAAAAATGAGACTGTCACAGCCCTTCTCCTTACCTTTCCTCACCACACCAGTGAATACACCAGTTCGTGGTGAGGCCCCCACACCCCAGGATACCATCCCCCAGCCTCTGCTTGCTTTCTCAGGAAGAAATTCCTGCCATCTCCAGATGACCACAGGCACCATCTTCATGGAGACTCAATGCAGGGGATCTCCCAGGCTGCGCTTCCTCCTCCAGATCTGCTTTTGTGGGTGCAGGTCCCCAAGACACAGCCATGCCCTTGAGGAGGAGGCATCTCCCCATGCAGATTGACACCACACTTGACACAGCTTGGGCTCGGCCAGCATGAGGTCTGAGGACAACGTCCCCTCCAGCTCTGTCCCTCTGGTCCTACAGGTCTCCAGCCCCACCATGTGCCCCTGAGCCCCTGCCTGGGCTGTGCTGGGTGCCAGCCCACCGAAACCTCCCCACACCATGGGGGCCAGCATGAGCCAGCCTGGCTGTAAAGGACCAGCCTTAGTTCTCGCTTTGTGGTCAGAGCACTGAAGAAGCCCGGCCAAGCAGGCTGGTTGCTTTTAATTAGCCTCAGGAGCTGCGTGAGGCAGCCACCTCCCTGTTCCTTCATGGGGGATTCTCATTTAGAGGACACCAGTTTGCAATTAGCAAGTCGCTGCTCTCCCACCTCCCCCGGCAGCAGGTCACCCTGCCCCGTGGGCAGCCTGACAGCCAGGCGAGCGTGCGCCCAGCCAAACACCTTTTCCAAATCATTCTGCATAGTTCGCATTCTCGGCCGGTTTATGAGCATTTCAGCTCCTCCTATTGATCAGGGCTGGAGCCGAAGTAATTATGTTCATCAGAAATAATTTCCCCTGATTTTGAGTCATATTTGAGCTGGTGCCCACCTCCTCCACTCGCCCCCCGACACAGGCAGCTCTCTTTGCTCACTGGTACATACTTTCCAGGCGACATCGTTGCTTTCATAACCATAGTGAGAGCGAGAGGTTTGTTTTTCTCGACTGGATCCCACACACACACTAAAGGTTTCAGTCGTGTCTTTATTGACTTGGCTGGGGATGTGGACACGAGGAGTGGTTTATATGAAGCGCATGCTTGGGAGATGTCTCCAGGTGTCTCTGGGCTTGGGAAGGGGTGTAGGGGAGGGCCTAGGACCCCTCTGCACGTGGAGACATCACTGGCCTCAGCCTTTCTAGTCTTGCTCAGGAGATGGAAAGCAAGCCCAGACCTTGCTTTATTCCTTGAGGTAGATGTAGGAAGCAGGACTCATGCCCAAAGCCTTTGGTGCGAGCCCTGGGGAGCAGCAGCAGGTCCCCTTGCCAACTGGTTTTGGGTGGTGATCAATCATTTGGGTTTTTTTAAGTGCTGAACGTGAACAAAGCACTGGTGCAAGACAGTTGAACTGGCAACTCTTCAGTCCTCCCCAGACCAGCCCACCACACTGAGCGCTGCTCATGTCTAAGCTGAAAGTCCCTTCCCTGCATGGGCCAGACTCCTTCCAATCGACACGGATGCTAAGAAGTGCCTGGTGCACAGGGGTTTTGGGAAAGTCCCAGCAATAACCAGAAGTTTGCAAGGAAGTTGTGCAGAGCATTCACTGGAGACATGCCCGCCAAGGAGGGTTATCTTTGCCCCAGGTCACTGTTCCCTCCTCAGCACCGTTCTGTCCCAACACCGTCACCCTCCCTTCCCTGCACACAGTCCCACCATCCTGGATCCACCAGCACCCTGAGATGCTTCGGCTCACAGCACTCCTGCTGATGGCAAGCCAAGACCAGCCCAGTGAAGGGCTGTGACATTTGGGAACCGACACCACCCATGTCACCCAAACCTCTTCCAGCACCACCCACTTCCCAGGCGCAGCACTAGCTGCTGTGTGGGTGCAGCACTTGCATCCTCAAAGGTCTTCCCAGAGACACAGGCAACACCGCTGGAAGGAAACACAGACATCACCTAAGCTCTCCCGCTTTAAAGCAGAGCTGGCTGCAATTAAAGGTGACTTTGGTGAGACCTAAAAGCATCACTGGCTGTACCTTAGTGCATGCTTCCACTTGCAGCATATTTGGTGCTGCAAGGGACGTGGTGCTGCTTGAGAACACGTAGCACACTTGAGCAAGACAAGAGCTGAAGGAAAAACGCAGTCTATTTTATCCTGAAACCACAAGAAAAACAGAGATAGTCAAAAAGAATGAGCAACTTGATCAGGAAACGTGAGTTAGCTATGCAGCTCCATGGAAAATACCAAGGGCCCGTCAGTAACCACACAAGGTTAGGATCTGGGGTTTATATCTTGTCTGAAAGAAAAAAACCTTCTAGTGAGATATTTTTAAAAGAAGTTTATGTTTGATGATGTTTGATCCCAAAAATAAACTCTCAGAGGATCATAATGCTTGATACGTGATGTTTTCTGACACTGTTTTCCAAATAATTATGGAAAGACTCATCTGGCTGAAGTTTCCAGGCTTTGTTTTACAAAAGTCATATTCTTTGGGTTATCTGAATGTTTAACTTAGGGGGACAATTATGAATTGCTCTCGTCTGGACTGCAGAAAAAAAAAAATCACACAGAATTATTGCCCAGGGTTTGATATGTCTATGAAGAAAAAGCACTGTCCTTTCACCAGAGCTGAGACAAGGCTGGGCTGTGCTAACAAGAAGCCCCTCGATCTCAGTGATGAGATCTCACTATACTTTTGGCTAAGCAAGGTTGTGATAGTTCATTTGCTCCCCATATAATCGCTCAGCTCCTTTCTCCTGGCAATGTCAGACTCTGAGACCAGAACCAGCACTGCATCCCATTTATCAGTGCTTCTTTCTAATGAAACTTACTTAAAAATGTCTGGAAAATGGTGAAGAATCAAGCGTTCCCACCACCTCCCCATCCAAAAGACCCTTTCTCCTTGGGAGAGGGCAATGCCCGGCTGCTGCTCGCTCCCTCGCTGCCCTTGCCACAGCGGCTGGGAACTTGGAGGGGTCAGTTGGTCCCAGATGAAGCTGAGATTTTCTGATGTAGTTGCCTGACCATCAGAAACTGGACGGCAGCCCTGAATTCTTTTCTCACAAGTCACTTGGACAGGCCCCAGATGGTAAATACTTTCAGTCTCTCCTAGCCTGGGTCTGGGGTGGAAGCAGTGACCTCAAGGTAAAAGATTGCCTGGCCCGTCCCTCGTCCCTCGGGGTGGCCAGTCCTCCCAGCCCCGCTCTGCTCTCCAGTTAAGGTGTGAGAACCAGAGGGAATAAAAATGGCCAGACAGGGGTGGAAATGGCCATTGCCACCTCTCTCAGCACTTGCTGTTTGAAACTGGAGCCGGATTCATTCTGGGTAGGAAACAACTTTCCCATCCTGCCAAAAACGAAGGTATTTCAATTTTCCAAAGCTGGGGTGTTTCCAGAAGTCTCATGAAAAACAGTCAGCAGCCACCTCAAAGTGTCCAACAGCTGAGAGAGACCTGGAACATCTCCTTTCCATCTTGAGGCTCTTGAGTCTTGGGCAGGTGTCCACCCTCCAGGGACAGTCCTGCTCCCCTGCAGCAGGGATTTGAGCCAGCAGTGCCCAGAAGCAAAGGGAACATGCTCCCCACCAAGGTATGGAGCTGGGCTGACCCTAGACCCATGATTTCACCGTTGGTATGAGGAGAAACAGACTCAGTGAGGACTCAGGACCGCCCAGGTGCTCCCTGGCAGAGGTGGATGTCCAGACCCTGGCCTGACTTCAGCCAGCTCTAGCGAGGGTGTTCAACACATGGTATAGAGTAAAGAAGGGGAGAGTCTCAAGCAAAGGGAAGGGATGGAGGGGGAATATGTTCTATATCCATGACAGATGGATGCAATTTCAGCTGAGCAGGGTGCACACATGAGAGCTTTGCAGTGCTATTCACGATGGCACGTTAAATGGCACAGACATGAAAAAAACCAACCCAGCTGTCTAAAATGTAAATTCACTGGGTCAGTTCCTTCATTTCTATAGAAACAGCAGAGCTTGCCAGCGGCTAACTCAAAGGAGATGTATTCAGATCCTTGTATCAACTATTTTCTTGCACAACTGACCGCAAAAAAAAAACCCACCAAAATTACAACACAAAAAAAAAACCCAACCCCAAAAAACCCTGACAATAATACCATGGCAACTGTGGAGCACAACATATGGACTTAATTACTAGCTATGAAATCACACGTATGGTACAGAACACATATGGGGTACGTGCTCCAGAGGGGAAGGGTTTTAACTATTTATAGAATGAACTGCTAACGTGCTGCTCTCCTGCAGCTTTGCACATCAAAACTGGAGCAAGGGCTGCATTCCTTTGCCACGCTCTGCCTGCAGCCCCGGCCCCCCGCGACAGAGACCTGGGTGGGCACGTGGGACCCAGAGAGCCAGGAGAAGGGAAACTCAAGCCCTGGTCACCCACGGAAAAGTCTCCTCAGGAAGGCAGAGTCATGGTGGACTTTGTAGGTGCCCCTCCAGCCGGCTCCTCGTGGCATCCCCAAAACCCAGCCAGGTACGGCCGGGGATGGCCAATGCCATCTGAAGCAAGGGCAGCTGGCCCGGCGCGGGGTGGTGGGTTTGGGCCCTGTCTGGTGGCTTGGCTCGGTGCTGCGGCTCTCTGTCGCTGCCTGAGGTCTGCTGGCTTCCTGGTGATGTCATACCATCACAGTGACATCAGGTGAGGGGAAGCAATGTCCCAAGCTGAGGAAGAGAGTAAAGAAGGGGTCCCCACCCCAAAGAGCTAATCCTGTACCCAGGGAGGGGGTGGGTAATGGCCAGTGGGGTCCCTTGGGCAGCCCTGAGCCCCAACCCTGCCTGTGGGTGCCCTGCTGCCCCCCGGGACCTCACACTCGGGGCTGCTGGCTGTTCCCAGAGCCACACCATGAGGGTGATGAGGGGTTTTTATTTCCCTTACCAGCACTGTCACCTGATTTCCAACTGGGAAATGAAGTCATGCCCATTAATCAGGACTCCCTAATAAACACAAGCCTGGAACAATTAATTGAACTCCCCATCCCCCTGCGGCAAGGCTGGATCAGCGCTTTGGCTGCTCTCAAGATGCTGCTGATAGAGGCACCGCAGCCCTCCGGGACGTCTGGCGGAGCTGCGGCACGTGAAACGCAGTGGTCGGCAGGAGGGCATCAGCTCTGGGGAGCAGAAGAGAAAACAGCAGCATGAGACGTGCCCCTGGGCTTTGGCATCGAACCTTCTGGCTTGTGAGCATCTGCCGGTAGGGCCTGAACCTGCCTGCTAGCGAGGACGGAGCAATGCACAGCCCTCACGTCTGCCCTGCGACGGGCAGGGCTGCCGGTGCAGATCCCTGGACCTCCAGCCGTGGCTTGGGTGATGCAGGGAGCTGGGGCTCCAACACAAGGAGCAGAGGCTCCAGTGCCGGGCTAAGTGACAGCAGCCTTTGGAAGGTGGCCTGGTATTTTCACAAGCTGCGATGACTTCGTTAACAGACTGATTGCAGCTAACGAAGCAAAACCAAACTGGAGAATCAGGGTGGTAATGGGAGAGCTCTGACCACGCACTCCTCCCTGCCGGGCTCTGCCCCCTCTGTCTGTCCCCTGGCTTCCGAGTGCCTGGCTGCAGCGGGTGGCAGAGCTGAGGTCAGGATTGCTGCTCAGGTGACTGAGGACTTGTTTTGAAAATCAAAAGCAAAAGGAAGGGAAAAAAAGAGTGGAGAAAGAGTGGCCAGTAGATTGAGGGATGTGATTCTGCCCCTCTGCTCTTGTGAGACCTCCCCCCACAGTACTGTGTCCTGCTCTGGGGCCCCCAGGACAGGAAAGACATGGAGCTGCTGGAGTGAGTCCAGAGGAGGCCACAAAGTTGATCCGAGGGCTGGAGCCCCTCTGCTCCGAGGACAGGCTGAGGGAGTTGGGGTTGTTCAGCCTGGAGAAGAGAAGGTTCCAGGGAGACCTAACTGTGGCCTTCCAGTACCTAAAGGGGCTCCAGAAAAGCTGGAGAGGGGCTGGTTCCAGGGCAGGGAGGGACAGGCCAAGGGGCAATGGGTTTAAACTAAAAGAGGGGAGATTTAGGTTAGATGTGCGGAAGAAATCCTTCCCTGTGAGGGTGCTGAGGCCCTGGCACAGGGTGCCCCCAGAAGCTGTGGCTGCCCCTGGATCCCTGGCAGTGTCCAAGGCCAGGTTGGATGGGGCTTTGGGCACCCTGGGCTGGTGGAGGGTTGGAACTAGATGGGCTTTGAGGTCCCTTCCAACCCAAACCATTCTGTGATTCTGAGAGATGGGGTATCACTCCTAGTTACGTAATTTTAGTGCTCTGCCTGTACAGCACCCAGCCCCTCCTGTGCATTTGCCAACAGACATCACAATACTTAGAATATATAGAATTATATGATACATAGCAGCAGTTCTCACCATGACTGTGAGATATGGAGAGCCTGTGTGGGGCTGTCAGGATCTGTCCCTTGGGCCAGGGCAGGAGCGGCACTCCCAGTCCCCAGACCATGTCCTGAGAGCTCTGCACTCACAAATTCCCCTCTCGCATCTTGTGATAAGATCTGGGGGATGGGAACATGGAGGAGGGGCTCAGTTTCCTGAAGGTCTTGAGATGTTTCATTTTTTCTTTCCTAGGAGCCAGCCTTGCACCCCCAGACACAGCACCGAGAGGAAAGCTTGCACAGGGCAGACTGACAACCGTAAAGCTTTGGGCGGCAACTGCTGAGCACCTGCTCCTCCTCCTCAGACATGTATTTTAAATTCTCATGATTGCTTAAGACAGTCATAATTTTTCAGGAGCTGAATTTGGGTTTATGAGACTTGAAATCAGCAGGGCCAGCCCGCAGTCTCCTCCGCACCAGGCACCCACGGCCACGCAACACGGTGTGCCTCCAGCCCCCTGCCCCAGCAGCCTCCCTGGGCAGCCCCAGCCCCACACAGCCCCACCACCACAGCAAACCCCTTTCCAGCTCTTGCTGTGCCAGAGGAACAGAGACGGAAGCCCACCTCGACTGACTGCAAGTCACACACTGTCCTCAGCGATGGAGGGGCCGGGCCCTGCCCTTGACTTCAGGGTTCTGTACAGTGTGGGCAGCTCGCCGCTCTCCCACAGCCTGCCGCACGCTGTGCTCAGCATAAAGTATACGGGTGAGTCCCCCGTTCCTGCTTGGTCCTGGGAACGTCCCAGGATGGCAGCAGGAACAGCATCTCCAAACCCTTCAAAAGCCAGGAGGAGGACACCAGCTCTGTCTGGGCAGATCTTGATCAGCAGGAAGAGGCAGGGACCTGCCCTCCCAGTCATGGCTAGCAGCAGCGAGCCGGTTCAGCCCACCAGCCTGGCTCCCCAGCACCTCTGCTGTGCTCCCCAGGGGAGATCGTCCCTTCCCTTTGCTCGCTGTCTAGGTGGACAGCACGTTCTCACCTTGAGGGGAGTGGAAATGGCAGCTGGAATGTGGGCTGGAAAAAGAAAGAAAGAAGGAAAAAAANAAAAAAAAAAAAAAAGGAAAAAAAAAAAAAGAAAATCTTGAGGCTTGTCCAAACCTACTCGTGTTTATATTGGAGCCTGTGAGTGACATCAGAGCAGGGAGAGTATAAACACCAGCAGGACCTACTCAGGGCTTTAAAACCTGCGAACACGCCGCTGACTCCAAAGTGCCTGGGGGGTGATGTGCTGAAGTGGCGGAGGGGAGAGCAGCATGAGGCTTCAGCTGGAGAAGCAGCTCCTCTTCCTCTCCCTCCTCTGCGTCCTGTCCAAGGTAAGGGAGACGGGGCCCTGGGGCAGCTGTAGCCTTTCTTGGGGAACCACCCGGTCCTTGCAAAGCGAGGTGCAGGGAGGAACAGGGTGTTACAAGCCTGGTGGCTAACACCAGCGGGCAGACAGGCTGTCTTTATGCAGTCCCACGGGGACAGAGCTATGCTTGGGAAAAACGTTTGCAATTAAGCAGCAGGGTCTTAACATCCCTGGGCCAAAGTTGTTGGTTGTGCAAGCCCACAGAGCGCGCAGGAATGACAGCAATGCGCTCTGCTTGCTGCCCCGTCCCTGCAGCTCTCCCGGGCTGTGGTATGCGACCCTGCGAGCGAGGAGCAGCTCGGCAGTAGCGGCTCCTGCAGACTCCCTGGTCCCTGCCCAGGCTCCCGAGGCGGGGGGCCAAGCAGCAAGCACCAGCCTCGGCATTACTCAGCTCTCCCCCTCCTCGTGATGCTCGTGCAAAGCCAATGCCTCTGAGAGGATTTGGGTCATTGTGATTTTTTAATTTTTATTTTTTTTCTCTTGGACTCTGTGTGGAAATAGCTGCCTGTGCAGAGAACCAGAAAGTCGAAAAGTTTGGGGCGCCTCGGCTCCAAGCTTGAATCCCAAGGCAGACCTTCTGCAAGCAGGGGCATCATAGAATCCCAGAATCCCAGACTGGTTGGAAGGGAAGGGACCTCAGAGATCATCTATTTCCATGGCAGCATCATGCCTATTTGACTCCTTTCCCAGACACTTAAGATCTCTGATAGGAGCCACGCTGTCAGCTAAAGACAAGTTAATTACGAGGAGCAGGGGGAAACGGATAAATGGAGTTGGCTTGGTTAATCTTTCTACAACATTGATCTGTAATAGCAACCTTCTGAAAGATGAAAAACGCCTTTGACTGCCTGGGTGAGCTGTGACGGAGAAATGAGTCCTGCCCCAGGCACTCCTGAGTGTCTGGAGGATCACCAAGGGCCCTCGTGCCTCCCGCGCAAAGCTGGCCACCACAGCCAGCCCTTCGCTCCCTGCCGTGGGTCTCTCTGGTTTCTGCCACGCTGATAGTGCTGCGCACTGATAAAACTACAACAAGACCCAGATTGCCCAGCTCATTTTGAATATATTTTTTGAATCTCCAGTGCCTGGGACTGACATTTCTACAGGCCCACACAAAACATCTGGGCTGCTGCAAGTAGGGAACAGGTAGCACAGCAATACCCACCTTCCCTGGTGGCTGTGTCAGACCTGATGCTACTGGGAGAAGCTAAAAGAGAAAGAAAAATGGTATCTGAAATCCACATGGTCCAGCTGAACCCACTGATCTCTCTGCAGTCTCAGCAGCGACACCAGTGTCTGTACCAGCACAGGGCTGAACCTTTTGGCCGCACGTGTGCTGAACTGCTGCCTGCACTGCAAGTGCTGGCGGTGAGACAAGGAGAGCAACAGGGCTGCTCCGCGCTGCTGCGCGGGGCTCACGCACGCTGTCAGGCCAGCACTGGCAAAGAATTCACGTCCAAACTGCAGAGCCAACGCACTTGGCTTCGGGCCCTATATGCAACAGCCCTGTCAGATACGACGTGACGGGCGCACAAGCACAGCCAGCAAAAGCTGTTTGTGCCAGGGTAACTGTGCAAGCAGAATGAGCTGCGGGTATAAACACCTACCTGCCCCGGTGAACTCCTGCAGGCACAGCCCTGGCATCGACCGGCTGAGCAGGAAAACGACAGCCCTGCCCGAGTGATTACTCAGGCTAGCTGGGAGGGAAAATGCAGCTCCTGGTCCTCAAAAACATGCCTGCCTCTCAGTTCCTCGCCCAGGGGGCCAGGCCAGGCAGAGGATGCTGCAGGCAGGGACGGGCAGAGGCGGCAGCTGGCCTAGGAAGCGAAGCGCTGAGGCTCCTTTGGCTTCAGTTCCACCACTGCCGACGCGGTGCCCTGTCTCTTGGTGTGAATGAGACCTATTGAGGCCGTTTGGAGTGAGGTGCTGTGCCCTCACCATGGGCCTTCAGCCCCTGCAAAGCCACGTCCCCGCCTGGGCACAACCCGCTGCCTTTGTGGCAGGCATGGGGGCTGGCTGCTTTCCCCTCCCTCCTGCCGGGCTGCTGAGGGCGGCGTGGGGATGCCTCTGGGGCTGTGACCGCTACTACCTGGGATGTTCGCTTTGCAGCTCCATCCTCCTCCAGTGCATGCAGAGCAGTGGTGCGTTTAAGTTCCCATCCTGCGGAGTACCAAGCACCCCCGATTCTCGCTGGGTTCCATGGGTGCCCATCACACTGTGCCTTTAGAGGACAATAGCTTCCCAGGCTGCTTCGTCGTATTCCCATGGGTTTTCAGAGCCTCTCTCCACTGAAAATCTGTCCCCATGATTGAGAGAGTGCTACCTGGCTGTCCCAGTGAAATAGCAGCTGTAAGTCAAAAAACCACCCGTACGGAATCAGCGACGGCTTTGCCTCTGCAGGTATGTGCCCAGCTGTGCCGGAGACCATGCTACTGCCCCTGGGTGCCACCCCGCTGCCCCCGTGGGTCCCCCCTGGTCCTGGACGGCTGTGGCTGCTGTAAGATCTGCGCTCGGCGCCTGGGAGAGCCCTGCGACTTCCTCCACGTCTGCGACCAGAGCCAGGGCCTCGTCTGCGACTACAGCGCGGCACCCGCGGGGACAGGAGCCACCTGCAACTGTGAGCACAGGGGGGCCCGCTCCCCCCGGGGATGCCGCCGTTCCCCCAGCCCAGCATGCCCCCCAGCTCTGCCAGGGCCCCAGTCAGCTCCAGGCATCCTGCAGCATTTTCAGGGAAGCAGTTAAGGCTCCAAAAGCTGTTTTACTGAGGATGGTGCGTGCAGCCTGGCCACAGGGCTGTGCTGCAGCTCCGGCCAGCTCTGGTGCCGTTGGCCAGCTGGGCTTTCCAGGGGGTTTGGGTGGGGATGGACACAGGGGTCCCAAGGATGCTGCAGTTACCCTGCTGGGGTTGGAGCATGGGGGTCCTGCAGAGAAATTTCAGAGAAGCTTTTTCCAGCCTGGAAATGCTGAAAGGCAGAGCTGAAGGGCAGTGGGTTCCGCACTGACCGGTGAGCTTTGCTTTGAAAATACAGAGAGGAAGAGAGGAGGCTGGAGATGCACACATTGCTGGCAGACCCATGTCTGCCCCACACACCTCTCAGTCACTTCTGTGAGCCCCCCCCCCCCNCCATCCACATCTCCCTGCCACTTTATCCCTAACGGGCTCCCTGGCTGTTGCTTGCAGTTGAAGACAGCGAGGAGGGCTGCGAGGTGAACGGCCGCGTCTATCGGGACGGGGAGGTTTTCCAGCCCAGCTGCAAACTCCAGTGCCGCTGCCTAGACGGGGGCTTCATCTGCGTCCCGCTCTGCCAGGAGAATGTCCGGCTGCCCACCCCAGACTGTCCCTACCCCCGGCGCGTGGAGGTCCCGGGGAAGTGCTGCCCAGAGTGGATTTGTGAGGCCCGAGACGGGCATCTCCTCCGGGATGCCAGGGCAGGTAAGATGCAGGACCTGTCAGTGATGGGATGCTCACACAGATCTCTGGGGATGGTCCCTTCACCTCAGACCACGAACATCAGCAGGAGACACCTCATTGCACATTTCCCATCATGCAGCACCCGCAGGACACTCTGCACAGTCCTGGCTCCAACCACTCTTTTCCCCTCATCTCTATTTATCCAGCCCCTGGGGCAGTGTCACCACCGCTGCCATACCCCTGCCAGGAGTGGGGCACGGAGTGGAGCGCCTGCTCGGCCACCTGCGGCGTGGGCTTTTCTACCCGCATCTCCAACCAGAACCACTACTGCAGGCTGGAGACGCAGAGGCGGCTCTGCATGGCCAGACCCTGCCCGGCTCTGCCGGCAGCACCCCTGGTGGTAAGTGAGGGTCTTGGTGAAGTGGGCACCTCTGGGCAAGACGTTTGACCAAGAAAGGGAAATGCCAGCCAAGATGAGCTATGGAACCCCCAATTACCTGTGGGCACCCCATCACCCTTCCCCAGCCAAGACCTGACCGTGTCTCAGGGACAGATAAGCTACCTCCTGAAACTGTGCTTGGAAAACAGCTGACTGCAGGTGCAGACCTGAATTTTGGGGTCTCTGGATATTTGAATCCAAGAGCACTGTGGATCCCACATAATCCTGAGCCCTGCAGGTGGGTTTGACCTGCCACTATGGCTGGAGATGCATTTGGAGCTCCTGCCTGGCTCGCTGGGTGCACCCGAGAGGCATGGCTCTGCCACCCTGGCTTTAACTAGCCAGGCACAGCCCCAGTGCCGACACGGTGCAAAACCGCCTTGCTCAACATGCAGCCGGTGCTTTCCAGGGCTGGCACCCACACTGCCAAGTGCCCTGGCCCCTTACATGTGGGGGACATGCTCCCCCTCCTCACTCCATCTCCCCATCACTCTCTGCTTTGCCTTTCCAGAGGGGAAGAGGAGGTGGTTTGTAGCTGTGCCCACCTCGGTCGCATCCCGAAGCCAACACCTCGTCCCGGCAAAGAGAGTCTGGCACAAGCCCATGGAACTGTGGTTTTGGTGGCGATGGGAGAAGCGCCCCTTGGGAAACTGGGGATCAACTAACGGACTTTGGCTGCAAAGGAGGGTGGAAATAGAGAATAAGATCCCCATGTCACACAGCACCCGCCCCCTCTGTGCACCCCGCTGCCCCAGGCAGCGTTACTGGGCAGCATCCCAGGCTGAATGAAATGAGGAATGGGGAAACCCCACCATGAGCACGAACCCATCAGAGAAACTGGGAATTGGTCCTTTCCTGGATCGGTGGGACTTTCGGAGAGGTGATGCTGCTCCTCCACCACGTCACACATGCAGCTCTGCAGGGGCTATGAGAGAGACCACCTCCCGCAGCGGGACATCCACACCTCTGGGGGGGGCCCCCGCACCCCAGCCTGCCGGGATAGGAGTAGGCACTTCAGGCTGCACACCACAACTCCCCGCAGCACCAGGCTGTGCAGCTCAGCCCTGAACAAGCTCAACCATCCCACGAAATCCACCCCGCAACCCAGCAGTCGCCTTCCTGGGCATGGGCAGAGACATCCTCCCGATGGCAGCTCTAATTCACCTTCCCCACATCCTCCAGAATAAACACGAACCTTCCTGCTCTGCCTGGCCTCCTCCTCTCCAGAGCGCTGGCGGTTTGGCAGGGCTTCGGTGAGCGAGGGGCTCAGAGGCAGGAGACACCGCTCCGCAGCACCAGACATACCGCCTGCCATCCAAGCACAAACCCCGCGAGCCAAGGCTGAAGGAAAGGCAGGAAAAGGAGAAAACAAATAGCAAAGATGAGTCGAGGCTGTCTCCCAACGGGCTGGAGCTGCTCCAGCTATGCAAGAGTCGGCGCACGAGAGCTGCTCGGCAGCTCTGCCTTTATTTTCTCACAGCAATAGTCCTTCTGGATGACTGAAAAATGAAACCCAAATGCCCTCTAACGGCGTCACACAAGCGTGCAGAGGGAACACACATCCCATGGCGGGGCGAGATGGGTGACTGGAAAGGAGCAGCGGTTTAGGTGACTTGTCCAGGGGATAGCTGCAGAGTTTAGATGTGTATTTGTGGAACTGAAAATAAAGATATGCTCATCTAGGTATGGAGCTTGTCTGGGCCTGTCTGTGCAGGGCGAGCCCAGCTCTGGTGTGCCCTGGGGAGCCCTGCTGCTCATGGCCAGCTCAGCTGCTGCAGAACGGCCTGACCCAGCACAGGGCAGCTTGGCAGCACTTCAGTTCAGGCTGCTTAGAATAAGAAAATAAAAAAAAAGTGAATCAAAGCACTCAAAATATTATTACAGTATATTATGTCCTGGATTAAATTTTGCCCTTTCGCTTTTATCCAGCTCCATGTGCTCTGCTGACGGGCCAACCCTGGCCATGGCGGTGCCTGGGTCTCCCCTCACTGCCGGGGTGCGACGGGGAGCAGGGCACGGCACTGGCTGCGCTACTGCCGGGTCTGCAGCCCCAGCACAGCCCGGTCATGCCTCTTCTCAGCCTCCCAAAAACCAAAGCCCAAATTCTCCCCATGTAACTCATCCCTCCTCCCACCAGCCCCACATCTCCCCCGCTCACCCCAGACCAGGATTCCCCAGCATCCTGCCACCACTGTCACCAGCTGACTGTCCTCCCAACCCAGGTCAGTGTGGGACAGGGGCAGATTTGGGGGTGCAGGGGTAAAAGGCTGAACGCAAAGGAAGCTCCCCTCTCCTGCCTGGAGAAAAAGCCTCCCCACAAGGAGCAGGAAAGGCAGCAGGGCCAAGGCACCCACTTGCCTGCTCCCCCAGCCCCTGCAAGTGCTGAAAATAAAATTCAAGTCAAGGATGCTTTTCAGTCACCTCTTGGATGGGAGGGGGGGAAGAAAAAAAATAGATTTCACTGCTCATGCAGTAAAATGTTGCTTACAAAGAGAATTATTTACTGGGATCATCTGTTGCTCTGCCCAAATATAAATCATTAATTCAGCTTGATGCAGGGATGCAGCGAACCTCTGGCAGGCAGCAAATCACAGAACAAACATGGCCCAGCCTGCAGCTTCTGTTGGCATTTTTACCTCTGCGATGGCCATGCCAAAAAAGTGGCGACATGAGGCTCATGTACGCTTTAAAACCACAACGTTCCTTGACTGACACAGATAAGACATGTTCTGTGTACTGAAAATCCTGGGTTTAAGCCAGTTCTCCTTTGAGCATGTTGGGCCATGGCCAGCAAGGCCGGGTGAGCTGCTGGCAGGGAGTGCTGCCAGGGCTTTCACCCCCTCCCAGAGCCTGACCAGATACGTCTGGGTGATGGCAAAAATCAGAAAGTCACCTTTTAAGCAGCAACCTGTAATTCTCATCTCAAACAGAAATGACTCAGTGCACCTCTGATATGATTTTCTTTTTTTTTTTTCCTGCAAAATGTCATTTCTCCTGATTCACCAAGCAGAAAACATCTAAATAATGAATTAATGAATCCAAATAAGTGAGAGTTATTTTTGCTTAAGAATACTCAGGAATCAACTCTTGCAATTTGATTGCCAGTCTCACAATATTCGCTGTTCCCTCTGAAGCCCTGCTACCCTGGGAACACAGGTTTATATGAGAATCAGGTTTATTGCAGCCGCTGCCACAGCGGGTCCTGGGCTTTGCCTGCTCTTGTGGGGCAGCAGGTAAGTACTCAGCCATCCACAGGTGGTTATGGTCACCTGTAAAGATTAAAAAAACCACCAACAACCACAAAACGAAGGCAACTCACCCCTGTCCTCAAGGCATGCTGCCACATCTGCAGACAGAAATGGCATGTGATTTGATAACCATATTCCCCATCCAGCAGTGAGCAACAGACAGCAGCTCATTTCGGCGCAAGCACCCAGCGCACAAACTGTGCCCCACTGTACGATTAAGCAACATGCATCAGACAGTTTTTTCCAGGCCATTCTCATGACTGATGATTTTTAGAAGCAGGGAGTTGGCTGAGATAGAGCTGGATGAGTCCCTCATTAATGCTGAACGTTGTCACTTACCTCCCTGAGCACAAGAGTGCAGTGCTCAACTGAAAAAAAACCAAAACAAAACAAAAAAGCGCCCCAAGGCACTTATTTTTGCCGTTAGAGCAGAGCCTTGAACTGCCTGCAAGCCCATCACTCAGGTTATGCGTTTGCCACCATAGGAGCCATCCCAGGGTGCCAGAGCACAGGGCTGGACCCTCTGGCAGTGGCATCGCTGCTGTGTGCCAGAGCGGGGAACTGGGAGCACATCGCAATACAGGAGAGCCAGGCAGAGCTGGGCAGCAGCACCGCTACCCCGAGTGAAACTGTGGGGAAAGAGAACACCCTAAAGACATGCAAGGCAGCCTTGAGAGAGGAGCCGTGCTGCTGTGTGGGTGCCCACAACAGGTCCAGGGAGCAGGAGATACAGAGGGCACGGGGCTGCAGCTGGGCATGGGCAGTGATCCCTGTGCCCTGTCCTGCTCGTCCCTTCCCATGGCAGGAGGCACCCAGCCCAAGCCTTCATTCTGGGGACCCCTTGTGAGCCTTCCATGGTTACAGCAGTCTTCCCAGCCAGCTGCTGTCTCTGTCTCAAGTTTCCCCAACGGCTGATGCTCTGGGACAGAGGGAACCACTCCCTGTTTGTTCTTCTCATCTCACTGTGCTTCAGCAGCTCCATTAAGTTGTTCTGCAAGTGCCACCCCAACCCCAGGCTGCATGAGCAGCTGAAATGCACGGAGGCAAGGTGGCAGGAGCAGGGCAGGATGCTTTCCTGAGGGGTGAATCCCCATGGGCCCCCTCCTCTGCTGCTGCTACTCCACAGACCCACCAGAGCCTCTGCAAACCCCAGAAAAGCCATATCCTCACCCCATGGAAAGAGCTTTTATGTCTCGCTTTTCGGGGCACACCCGTAGCAGCTAGATTTTATCACAAAGGCAGGAAATAACATACAGCCTTCCCCGTCATTTATCTGCTCTAGCAAGCACTTTTTGGAGTCTATACGTGGTACAATAAGCAGCTACCAGCACCCCAAGTCTTGGCCTTCCCTACGCCGGTCCCAACCTGCTGTGCCTGAGCATGGTCCAGCAGCGATGTTGAGTTGCTCCGAGAAGGGCAGGGCAGTCAGGATGGCTCAGCAGGACTCTCCCCTCCATCGCTGCTGGTGGGTGAGACATCAGCCTCTTCCCACCCCCCATGCTGGATTAAGTTCCAGGAAAGCAGGTGGCCATGGCTCTTCCTGAGCCCAGCCCTTCACCTGAAGTTGTTTTGCCAAGGTCATTTCCTTATGGCTTGCCAGGGTAAACCTCCTGCCTTCTGATTGCTAGCACGTTTACTCCTGCACCTGCAGATAAAGTTATTTCTGGCCTCATTTATGCAGCAGCAGCTGCTGAGCAATGCAAACAGGAGCTGGGTTTCCTTGGGGTTGCTGGTTTTAGCTCTTGCCCCAACCTCATGGTATCTGGGTGTCTTCTGCACGACATCCCCTGTGACAGGGAAGGTCACAGCCTGTCTCGCATTTCCTCCCTGCATGGGTCAAAACTGCTCAAAGGAGGAGGAGGGGGAGGGGAAGAGGGTTTTTGTGTCTGGGGAGGGACGCAGGAGCAGGCAGCAAGGGCGGGTTGTTGCCGTGCGCTGTAGGGAGGGTGCAGCAGTTTGGCAGGCAGCGGGGGCTCGCTGCTGCCCGCGCTGGGGGCCGGCAGCCGGGCCCAGCTGGGATGCTCACAGCTCTGTGTGGGCTTCCAGCCCCGGCCTCGAGGGATGGGGGGGTTTCTCCTCACCCCGAGTGGGACAGAAGAGAGGCAGGCTGAAAGCTTTGGCCCCCATCACCAGACATCTCTCACCTGCTCTGAGGCAGAGACACCCTCCTGCCTCCCTGCCCCCTTCTTCCCGCTCCCTCCAGGCACGCGTGGCGTCCGAAACAGCCGGGGCCCTGCGTGTCCCTGGCGCCCAGCCCAAAATATCTCAAACGGGCTGGCGGCAGGCGCCGGGAGCGCGGCGGAAGCCGCCGGACACCGAGGCTCTCTGCTGAGGCGGCCCTTGCCGCATCCTCCCCACGCTCCGCGGGTGAGCCCTGCGCCCCAAAGCCCCCGGCCCAGGCCCGGCGGGAGCGGGGAGGCGAGGGCAGCCACCGCCTGCGCCGGGAACGCGGCACTGCCGGGGCCGGCTCTGGGCACGGCACTCCCCGGGCCGCCCCGCCTCTGCCACCGGCACCGCTGCACGGGGCGCCGGCACCTCGGAGCACTGCCGCCACCAGCGCTGCCCTGGGAGCAGCCACTCTGCTGCGGGCAGCGCTGCCGCAGCGCCCCATGGCCATCGAGAACCTCACCCCGTGGGCCGGCAATGGCAGCGGAGCCCTGTGCCCAGTGGACACCACCTTTGCCCAACGCTTCTTGCCCACTGTCTACCTGGTGGTGATCCCCCTGGGGCTGGTGGGGAACGGGCTGGGGCTGTGGCACCTCTGTGCTGGGCCCCGGCGGGGCACCCGCCATCCCCTCGGCCTGCTGGTGGGCAACCTGGGCCTGGCCGACCTGCTGTACATCAGCACGCTGCCCTTCCTCGTCAGCTACTACCTGAGGGGCAGAGTGTGGCTCTTCGGGCAGGGCTGGTGCCAGATCACCCGGAGCCTCTTCCACCTCAACCTCTACGCCAGCATCGGCTTCCTCACCTGCATCAGCATCCACCGCTACCTGGGCATCGTGCACCCGCTGAAGGTGCGGGGCAGGTGCCAGGGGGCAACCTCTTCAGCGTGGCTCAGCGCGATGGTCTGGGTGTGGGTCATCATGCAGGTAGCTCCCAATTTTGCCTTCAGCAAGATGGATGACACAGGGACACGGTGTCACGACACGACGGGGCACAAGAACTTGGGCATTTACTTGCCATACACCATGGCCGTTACCATGACTGGGTTTGTCATCCCGTTCCTCATCATCATTGGATGCTACTGCCATGTGGTGGTGGTGCTCTGCAGGAATGACACCATGGACCTCAGCGTCAAGAGAAGAAGCATCAGACTGGTGGTTCTTGTGATGGTCGTCTTCTCCATCTGCTTCCTCCCCTACCACGTCTTCAGAAACCTCAACTTGTTGTCTCGCGGCTGGCAGCTGCAAGGGTCCTGCACACAGGCTTTAAAGAACATCTATGTTTCCTACCAGGTGACCCGGGGCCTGGCCAGCTTTAACAGTGTTCTCAACCCTCTGCTCTACGTGATGACGAGCGAAGACTGCATGGCACACATGAGGACCATCCGCCAAAGAGCCAACCAGACCCTGGGATCCACCTTCAAGAGGAAAACCTCTCACCAGACAGATGAGAAGATGATCAACATCATTCTTTGTGAGGAGGAGGCTTCTGATGAGCTCTGAGGTACCCAACACCCCCTCCAAAGGATGCACCACTTTGTGCTTCGCCCCTTCTCGAGATACCTTGATGCCTGTTTTGCAGAGATGGTGATGGCAGCATCACTGGCTCCAGTCTCACACAAGAGATGGACAGGACTGTCAGCATCAGAGATCAAACTGGGACCGGGTTTTAGAGCAAAGCTGTTCAACCCAACCATTTTGCCTATAGTACGCCTGGAGATGGAAAGAGATAAAGTTGTGTTTAGTCAAGTCCTGAAGTCTTTCTCAGTCCAGCTCCAGTGGAGCTCAGAGCTGGTCAACAACCCCCCGGCTCCCCAGCCACTTGTTGAGCTCCTCAGTGAGTGAGGGATGGGGGTGAACAATGCCTTGTCCGCCCGCTGCATCCCCTCTCCCCCAGTGGACATGGGTTTGAGGCAGGATTCCCTCCTTCACCCAAGGAGAGGGCACCACGCATCGCATGACAGCTGAGAGGGTGAATTTTTGAAGGGAGAAGTGCTTTGGAAATGGAAATATTCATAAAAAGTATCAGGTTTTGAATACATGACTAAGCTGTGCCACTTCCTCAGTTAGTTGTTCCTGAGTGACTGAACTGCTTCAGGATCTGCGTTACACTCTACAGCCCAGCTCCTTCACAGAAGAAAAAAATATTTTAGCATTACTCACTCTTTTTTTGGAAGAACATATAGCAGACAACAAATCGGCATTTTAAAGTTTCTGGAGGCTGTTGGTTGGGTTTGGTTTCTTTGCAACCACCGTTTTCAGCAGGCAGATCCCAGGAGAGGCTGGAAATCTTCAGGTGGGTGGCCACATCTTGTATCCAGCTCTTGCATCCAGCCTTGCGCAGGGATTAGACATGTCTCGTCAAAATCAGACTTGCAAAACAAAAAAAGGCTTGTGAAGGCGAGACTCGATGGTGAGGGCAGTCCGTGTGTTGTTGCGGGGGGGTGGGGGATCTCTGCTTTGGGGGGTGCAGAGGCTCCCAAGTGGCGTTTCGATTTTTGCTCTTGGTGATCCCCACCGTGACCAGCTGGAAAGCTTTGGTCCCTGTGAAAGGAGCGATGTGATTTGCAACAGCAGATCTTGCGGCTGAGCTGAAGGAAGTGGACTGTGAGTTAAAATGAGCCCGTGCTGGGAAAGTGCTGACCCACAGGCGCATTGCTCTTTGCACCAAAGCCCAATATTCATCACTGTCAGCTGCCGCTCCTTGCACGGACCCACCTTTGCTGCTGCACGGAGGGAGCCGCGACTGGCTTTCAGACGGAGCTAATATGTCTAAAGTGCAAATAAACGCCTAATGCTTTCAGTCGTGACTCGTCTGGCTTCTTTTAAAGCTTAATAGGAACACAGGAGCCAGCTGGCCTGCGGGCTGGAGCAGGGGCCTGCCTGCCGCAGGGAGTGGTGATGAGTTTCCCAGGGCTCTGCAGACGGGGCGCTGCTGGGAGCGCTGCCTGCCTGCACGGCAAGGCTGCAGGCAGCTGGTGGAGAGCGGTGCTGGGCCAGGCATACACCGAGGTAGGTCCCCAAAATCTGCTCAGCACCTGGCAGGGACCTGGCAAAGCTCTGAAACTTTCAGCTCCCACCTCATCCAGAGGAAATCAAAAGACCAAGCGAAAAATCCCAAATGAGATGTTCTGTCTCTGCAGTAGGGGTGATCTTTGGGACACTTGGAGCGGGTCTGGCCTCTGCTGCTTGCACACACTCCCCAAATCTGGGCTTCTCCAGAGCTCTGAACTCTGCTCCTCCTTTTCTGAAAATAACACCCATGGCTCTAAAAGCTGCCCAGCTCTTGCATCTTCCCACAAGGATCCCATCCAAGCTGTTCAGCTCCCCACAGAACCCATTTCAGCTCCGCACAGCCCATGGGAGCTGCAGCACCCTGTCACCGCACCCGCTTTGTGCGTGATTGATCGAAATAAAGCATCACTGCATCCCCAGGGAGGGAGAGCTGCGTAAGAAGTGCCAGCAAACTCTGCTCTCACCCCATGCACTGCTGTGCCCAGCTCTGTCTTCTCCAGTGCCCCCTCATGTCATTGTTAACGATGATTTAAAGATCTGCATCCCAACAAGCATCTCTGAGCCCCAGGGACAGTTGCAGCCATAAATCTGCTCATTTTTCTGTGTCCTGCACCTGTCAAATCAGCAGAAGCCATGAAGGATCTGCATGTTGGGCCAATGCCCCTGAGATACGGGGCTTTGTTTGGGGTGGTTCCCCCTCCCCCCATGCTTTGCAGTCCCCTTGATTCTCAGACTGCGTCCCCCTGCGAATCAAAGGGGTGAGCTCCTTCCCTTTAGTAGTTGCCTGTGTAATTAAGGGGAAACTGCTGGGAGGTGAGCCTGTGCGGCCAGCTTTCGCAGCTGATGATGATGAAGGAGCAGAGCTGTCCTCCTTGCTCCAGCACTTGCCATCAAGGGACGCTCCTTCCCTTGCAAAGAGCAGTTGCTGCTCTCGGCAGGACACTGCAGGAGCATGGTCACCCCTGGGGACCTGCTCAAAACACGTGGGCACTGCTGACCCCTCTAAACCTTCCCAGTGCTCTTTATCGCCTTGAAGCAGAGGGGTGGGATTGTCCCTGGAGCAACCGGCACGGGCAGCTCTTGCTCTGTGCCTTTTCCCCACTCAGGGCATGGGGAGGCAAGGACGTAGTGCGTGTTTTGGCAGCAGGTGAAGGGACAGGGAGGGTGTGGAGCTGCCATATTCCTCCTTCTCTTTCTCCCAGTGGCTCCGTCAACTGTTGGCAGGGACATGCACAAGCTGTTGCTGTGGGCAGGAGGGGGGGTCGGTGCCCACCAGAGTCCTGAACCAGGCGTCAGCCTTGGCTCCTGGCTGGCACAAGCACAAGAACTGAGTGGGCTGCAGCAACTCCTGCGCTGGCACCCCACTGCTCGGCAGCTGGCTTTGAGCAAGGTCCTTCCCTCTGCTGCAGAGACCTTCCAGCACCATCAGGGTCCTCCACATGAGCTGCACCTCCTCGGGGGGTGAGATGGCCCTGCAGGAATAAACTTACTTCACCTCTTTTGGGCTGCTGGCTTATGATGAGCTGAATGTTCCTCTTTCCCTCCCTTGGTTATCTGCTGGCAGCCTTGAAGATGCCTAAAATCAGGCGAGAGGAATCCCACCTGTACCGTCTGCTTTTCCCACAGCCTCCCCGGCACGGCAGAGTGGAGCAATGAGCTTGTCTGCGAATCCAGACCGAACGCAGATTTTTAACTCCCTTACCTAGACTAGACTCAACCAACAAACCAAACATGGTGGGAATTCTCCTTCCGACATTAATGGGATCAGGATCAAGCCTGGAAATTTGGCAGCATTTCTTGCTTCATTAAATAAACCCCTCTCAGCTGAGGATTTGTTGCAAACACAGTCAAGATTTGTTAGATTAAAGAGAACTTCCGAGCTGACAGCCCCGGGAAGCCGTTCAGGCAGAATTAACGGGCACACGTACAGATGCACAGATGTACAACCACTTTCTTTCTCTAAAATGCAAAACTGTTTTTCTTGGCATGCAAGACACTTTACACGAAGAAAATACTGCTATAAGCAGCAGCTAAATGTATAGGACTCAACTCTGTTTAATCTTTTATTTCACTTTGCACAGATTTCTAAAAAGAGACTAAACATGTCGTGTTTCCAGCGCTTTCGTGTTTCCGGAGGCACCGAGCGAAGTGAGGGGGCGAGAGGCTCCTGTGCGCGAGCGGTGGGGAGCGGCAGTGAGCAGCGAGCGCCGCAGGAGCCCCAGAGGCTCCTTGGGATCAGCAAAATAATCTCCGGGCCTCGCTGAACAGCGGCTGGCTGCAGAGGTACAAGACGTTAGCCGGCCGGAGTAGGAGGATTTGACCCCACCGGTGAATGCAGAGTTCACAGCATGTGACACATGGCCTCTGCCTGAAATCTGGCTCTGACTGAGGTGCCTGCCTCATTTCAGGGGGTTTGGTACGGCCAGTAAAGCCCTGCTTGCTAAACAAGCCTGGGTTGGCTGCTCTGTGCTGAAAACACGGGCTTATGTGTTTGTGTCAGAGATTTCCACAGCCCAGGGAGTGGGAGCTGCTGCCTGGACAAGGGTTGGGGATGCTGGGGATGCTGGGGGACTGAGATGGTGCACGGGGTCCTTGCCATGCAAACAGGGCACTCCCATAACGCGAGAGCCCCCAGGCCCAGGCTGGGGTGTGAAGCCCACGTGTGAAGCCAGAGCAGAAGCAGTGTGAGCAGGATGCTCCCGCAGGTCTCAGCTCCCCGGTACGTCGGACACCAGGCAGCGGGACTTTGTGGTGCATTTTTACAGCGTGGTGGGAGGCTGCAGTGCGCACACAAAAAGGGATGAGTCACTCAGGTCACTAATGAAAGGTCACAGCATCCTCAGATTCGGCAAGAGGCATTTATTTCTTCAGCAAAACAATTTCATGGCTAAAGTACCTTTGGCTACAGGGACAACACCCTGACAGGTTATCTTATTTACCAAGGGTATCGATCAGGCTAGGGAAGGAATAGTAGATACAATTACTCCAGGTGGCCTGGGAAAAAATGGTAAATATACCTGGGACTGGGTGCTGTTAGTGAAGATTTTAGTAAAAGAGAAGAATCCGTGCCTTTGTCTATGCTGTGCAGAGTGTTTTGGCATCTGGGAGACCAACAGCTTGTGAAGAAGAGCAAATCACATAAATAGAACAACATTTAGCGTGACTGTGTGAGGCCATCAGTCTAATATTATTCCTGCAGTGCATGCAGTTATAAATAGGTGATGCTGCGTAGCGTGGGACCCGGGGAGAGCGAGAGCTAAGGAATGCACTTGCAGCTCGGTGGCAGCAGCTCTGTGCAGCTTGCAGCTGTAACACACATTTGTATGTGCGTTACAAAGCGACTGCGGCTGCACCCTGCAGGCAGGGATCTGTCCTGGAGGACCTGGTGAGCTCGGGCTTAATAGAGTTGTGCCATTTTTCAGACCATCCCTCTAAATATCCCCCAGCAGCAAGCCCTCTGTGCCCCTCGTCATCAGTGCTGCTCGTTGCTCAAGGTAAGGGTCAGCACAGAGAGCAGGGCAGTGAGAAACCCCCTGGGAGCTGCTCTGTGCACCGTGACCTGCGCTGCCTGCTCAGCAACCTGGCAGGAGAAGATAGCTTGAATTTCCCCCAACATCTCCTCTCTGCCATGACCAGGAGATGCTCAGGTCGGATACGGCTCCCTGTAGAGCCCTTTGTGCCAGAATGTAGCCCAGCCAGCGTGAAATTCTTCTGCTTGTTTGGGCTCATGGGCACAAAGTGTACCCTGAGGAACATCAGAAAGCTCCCAGGCTTCTCAGTAGCACCACAGCTCCTCCTCGGAGAGGCTGCTTCCATGCTGTGCAGAGGACGTCCAAGGACAGGAGACAGTTTAACTCCATCCTAGCTGCCTTTGCTCTCTGATGCAGAGGTGCTGCTCAGCAGAGGTGGGAGAGAACCACAGGCCACAGCTCCCAGTCAGAGCTTACCAACCCAGACCACCCTGCAGCACCACTCCACCTCCGGTCCAGGTTGTTTAGGGTGGGAAGGTCCCGTGGCAATGGGAAGCTGCTGGCATGGAGGAGAGCTCAGGGATAGGGAGGTGATGCCAAGAGCCAAGCGCTCTCACTGAATGAAGGGTTATTTGGCTGTGGAGGAGAAAATCCCCCCACAAAAGTGTGCGCAGTGCTGGGATGGCATCACAGTGCCATGCTGAGAGCCCAAAAGAGCCAGGAACACAGAGAGCCCTTGGGATGTAACTCACGCAGGCGCCTGGGGCTCTTCAAGACCCCAGTGGATCTGCAATACCCAGCAGGAGATGCTGCAGCCTCCCCAGGGCTGCTGAGAAAAAGCATCTTTCTGCATCCAAGCAGAACCAACAGTCCCACCCCACAGCCACTATCTCACTGCACTGAGCTGGGAGGTGGGGAAGAGCTCTGGCAGGCTTGCCCCAGGGCCAGCTATGGAACGGAGGCACCACCAGGACAAGGAGCACAGTGAAGGAGGGGGGCCCCATGAGCCAAAATATTAGGGAGAAGTCTGTGGTTTAACCCACCTGTCCGTAGGGATGAGCATGAGCTATCGCTCCATGGCTGGATTTCGTGGCCACAGCTGGTGGTGGAGGAACCAACCTCTGGGTGGGTCTGTGCCTCTTCTGCCTCCTTACCAGGTCTGCATTTCTTAACTCATCCCCACATTTACTGCCAGTAGCTCTGGCCAGCCCCAGTCGGAGCAATCCCAGCAGCACAGAAGGCACGAGGAGGATTTCCTTTCCTTTCCAGTGCCGCATGGGTGAGGAGCAGAGGGTGGTTCATGGATGAACCTGAGTCGCAGACTCAGCCAGGGAGTACAGGGCAGCATCCCCTCACAAAGGCACAGCACAGGGATGAGCCATGGGCTTGGAGTCTCATGGGCACCTGCAGATCTTGGGCTGGGAGACAGCCCTCTAACACAAAGGGGACCGTTCAAATGCAGTTCCCACACCAGAAATCCAAAAACCACCATGCCCTGAGTCCGCTGCTTGGCCCTGTGTGGAGGGAGCCTGGGGGGATATCCAGAAGCGCATCGTCTCCAGTCACTGCTCTGCCTCAGCTCCTGCCCCAAGAGACACTCAAACAAAGCACCTAAAAGTCGGCTAAATGCTTCTGAACCCAGAGAAGCCTCTGGTTTATTTTCCCATCTAGCTCAGGTGGTTTGCCTGCCTCCAGAAACGCCTCCTGTTAATTTGATTCCCTGTAACTGACTCATGGCAGATCTGGCATGCCAATGCCTGCAGCAGCTGTGACTCCTGCGCCACCATTTGCTCTGCCCCAGGGACACCAAACAGCCCCTGAGCGTGGCTGGACAGAAGGGACCAGGGCACAAGCAGCTGCACACAGAAACATCTTTGCATTTGCAATTCAGAGAGGGTATATCTCATCTACCCAATTAATCCTTCCAGAGAAAAGTCTGGAGAGAAGCAGCTGGAAATTCTGTGCGTACCAACAAGACTTAGTAAGATCTGCAATTTTGAGGGAGAGAAGAAACGTGGCCCCAACACGGCGCTTTCACCGCAAGAGAAAACAAATATTTTCATTTTGTTGTGTTCACTCCCCACAGGGAACCTGCTGCGCTCCCCAGCCCGGCACAGCCGGGAGCATTTCACAGGGCAATTCACGGCGGCCTCGGCTGGGAAATCGCTTCTGGCCCCAACGCCGGAGACGCTTCTGGCCGGCGAAGGCTGGTGGCTGGGACCAGCCTGCAGAGCATCGCTAGCAAGGAGAGAAAAATGCATCTTGGTGGAATCAAACACTGCATTGAGATAAGTTGGTGTCTGGCTGGGACGCACAGTCAGCATCTCGGCGGTTCCCAAAGCTGAACAGGAAGGGACGTCTTGAGTTTTACTAATAAATGCACTTTTTCCCAGTTGAAATGCTGCGCCCAATTTCTTTCCTACCAGGTTATTTTTAGCACTGAAACCAGCCATTTGCTGTAAACTGTCTGCCTGGGAAGAGAAGCCCCGGGGTGACAGACAGGGCTGCCGCAGCTCCCGCGCCACGAGGTCACCGCCCCGGCTGCCGGCATGGCCAAATCTCACCCGGAGCACGGCTCAGCTCACCGGTGGGACAGGAGCCGCCGCTGTTCCTCCCTCAGGCACTCGCACACGGACCCCCAGGCAGGCACCCCCGCAGTGGGCCCTGCTGCGGTTGTGAGAAGGAGGGTGCCACGGGACCTGGTCAATGAACTGACCGTGCAGGCAGGCACCTTCGGCACTGGAGCTGCCCGCAGGGCTCCCAGCGTGGGTGACGATGAGGCACGCAGCATCCAGAACCCATTGCTCGCCCAGGAGCATCCCACAGGAACCCTGCAGTGGTTCAGGACCTTTCCTGTCCCCGCAGTGCGGTGCCGCTGGGGCAGGGGGTGCCTTGCAGGACAGGGGCGAGGCTGTCACTGGGCCAACCTCTGAAAGAGCCTCGCATATTTGCAATCCATTCCCAGACCCTTTGGCCCCCCGCCCTTGACCTTCCTGGCAACCCCGTGGCCTGCAGTGCAGGAAGGACATTTATGGCATGAGGAGGCCGCTGCGGTGGGAGCAGAGGCGCGCTCAGGAGCAGGCCACGCGCTGCTTTTGGCCAGGGGTTTGACGTGGCCATGCTGCTGTAGCAAGTCTGCAGTCGTGGCTGTGGCAGTTCATCTCCAGATTAACCTTCGCAGGGAGCAGGACCCTTCTCCAGACACATTCCCAAAGCCTTTGTCCTTTGTCACTGTGGTCTGGTGGCTCCTCACAGGGACCAGCCCACCCCAGTAGCAGCCGCAGTAGCACCACAGAGCCTCCCGTCCCCAAGCCCCAATCCAAACTGGCTGACAGCTCTGATTTACCAGGCTCTCAGCAAATATTTCTACAAATTATTAAGCAGGGGCATTATTATTTTATCTTTTATTTTATTATTAAAGCCAAGATCCTCAAACCAAATAAATGAACCAGCTAAAGTGGCTGAGATCAAGAAGTTGCTAAAGCAGAGCAGCACCTTTCCCGTTTGGTTGAGGTCCAGGCAGTTTATGGCAGGTACTTTGTGCCTGGCTGATGTTCAACTGACAGCTTTCCAAGCGTATAAAAAACTTATTAGGCTGAAAATAGAGTTTGTGACCATAAACTGTCAAGAGCACTGTCAGCATTTCCAGCTCAGGTCTGCTTTGTGTACAAGCACCAACAGATCAAGCTGCTGGGGGAGCAGGGGTGGGGAGGATGGGGCTGTGCCACTCCTTGCAGGACCCGTTTTGGGTAGGAAGGGTAATTGGGGAAGGCTCGTTAATGGGCAGTGGGGTATCAGGAGGAGATACAGTCAAGGTTTAACATGGCTGGTACCAGCCAAAGTGGTTGAAGACAGCCGTACGTGGAACTGTGTCCACCTACACAGTCAGAAACCTACAAGCCATATCCATGGTGATCATGTGGAGGCCATCTGCATTTGTAACCCGTTTATACCCAATGCTTCGTTAATTCCCTCGCTGCGCTTCCAGATTACAGCACCGAGCAAAGTGCCTGCAGCTGTCCGAGCTACAGTCAGGGGGGAGGCAGCGGGGAAACGCCAGGGCTGAGGGAAAGCCGTGCGGTTCCTGAGCCTCCAGCAACCCAGAGCGTGGCCTGTAGGAGAGATGAGCTAGCTCTGGCTAGCAGATTTTACAGGAAGAGTCATGGAGTCAAGGGGCAGAAGCAAGCACTGCTATGTCCAGCCTGCAGCCATTCGGGGACCCTGTGTCTGCAGAGTGGCATCGCCGAGCCCCTCGCACGGAGAGGAGGGGTCGCTCCCCGTGCATGGTGCTGCCTGGCCTGGGACAGCCGAGCAGTGCTTGGAGTCCCACCCCCATCTGGGCAGCTGGTTGTTATTCATACCTCGGTATCTAATCCTTTTTAGAAATGAACTAATCCATTGCTTTAAAAATATCCTGTGGCATTGCGAGGCTGTAATCTTGGTATTAAATGACATTAAAACCAGAATAGCTAATGCTTTTACTAAGGCAAAAGAAAACATCTATTTGTTCTCTAAAAATAAGCACAAGAAGCAGAGCACGCCAGGAGGGTCCCCCTGGAGAGCTGGAGCATGCTGTGGCCAAAACCCAGGGAGGGGGATGACGCCTGCCAGAGCCCGTCCTTGGCCCTGGCTGCCACCGGCGGGTCGGTGGGCAGCGCAGCCGGAGGTTGCTGACCCCTTTGCTCAGGGACCGGGATCTGCCAGCCCAGGCCAGCGCAGACCGAGGCAGCGCTGATACCTGGAGCAGCTTGAGCAAAGCTGGCAGGATGCTCCCACCTCTCCCCACGTACGTCGGGCTGCAGGACTGACTCAAACAGACCCACGCTGCTGGTCCCTATTTAGCATCTTTCATCTGAGATGGTTAAGCAGCTTTGCTTATTTCAATCCATTAAAACTAGAAAAGCTTTTTAATAAATTCCCCACCAGACTGGAATTAGTAGATGTGGGCCAATTAGACACATTAATTAGGCATTGGCTTAAACACAGATGAGGTTTGACTTTGTTTACCAACCTCGGAAGGAAGCAGCTTCTCAAAGTCCACCTCCAAAGGACTGAACAAACAAGGTGTGTTTGTTCCCGGTCACAAGCACCTTACAACAGAAACACATCACTTCAACTTCTATCTTATTTTCACAGCTCTTGCTTTCTCTCTGCCTCCCCACGCAATAAAAACAAGACATTTAATCTCATAATGCAACTTCTTGCTGGAAATCAATGATAAAGTACATTATCTTGCCTGGCCTGATCCTGCGGCTCCAGCCTGACCTTTCTGAAGCACAGCGAAGTTGGGGGAAAGACAAAGGTTGGACTGAGGGAGCTTCCCAGGGGGAAAGCGTGAAGCTCCTGTGCCTTGGGAGGGACTGCCCTGCACAGGGGTGATCTGACACAGTTTGGTCTCGCTCACGGCCCCGTGCTCACTGCATGCGGGAAAAAGCCCTGCGTGAGCAGCGAGACAGCAGAGCAGCCTCATTTCGGCACCGTCTTAGTCACGAAGCCCGTAGCCCCATTCAGAACGCCCGGCCGTGTGCGTTACTGCCCGCACGGTCCTGGTTCCATGTTACTGGGGGGTTTCTTAGCAGGAGATGGATCCTGCTGCCCCTGCTCCTGCTGAGCAGCATTTATTCCACAGGGGCCTGTGACCTGCGTGAGGTCAAAGCAAACCCCAAAACGAGAAACCAGTGATGTCCCCAGCCCCCATGGGAGTGATAACAGCCATTTCATCACGCCTGTTGCTGAATGAGACCCTCCTCCAACGCTGCTCCATCGATGGCATCCCCTCTTCCAAAACAAGGATTTGCCTGAACCTGTGTAACTCCTGACGTAACAGGGAAAGGCCGTGCCGAGAGAAGACACTGCCAGGTGAGGATTTCTTCTGGGGTCAGGAGAAGACCTTGGAGCCAGCCAAGGCCAGCCCACCACAAGACCCAAAGAAACCACACCGAGGAAGCGCTGAGAGCTGTTCGTACTGCAGGGGCAGAGATGGACCCCCTGCCCCAAACGGCCCCAGCCACTGGGAGGGTGGGATCCCACCCACAGACCCCCTCCCTGTGTAGGTAGCGCTTTGAGAAGCCCATGTTCTACCATCTCTGCCCAAGCACTGCTGGCCGTCTTCACAGACGCATGTTTTAAAAGAAACTGCAGAGGATTTAGGTAGTCCATGACCACCTAAGATTGATGCTGCTGCTAAAGGAAACTCTGCAAGTAGCTTGTGCCTATCTTCACTCAGTGCTGGAGTGCATCTCCGAGGGTTTCACACACTTGAACCTGCACTGGCACATTGACCCAACGTCTGCACAGAGCAGCTGGCTCTACAGCATCAGCTTACCTCTCTGTATATTACCTGCGGACCCCAGAATTTGGGCTGTAAGGAACTGGAGGACCCAGAACCCCTCTTAAAAAATGTGTGTCAGGTACGCAGTGATGTGATCACTGTGAGATCTCCTTTCTCTGTAATGGAACCAACAGGAGCTCCATTAGCAGCACTGTGTCCTGTCTTCAAGGTGGGATGTCATTGCTGACCAGTGGAAAAGATCACCAGCAGCTGGATGGCAGCAGGTGACACATGTCTTCTCCAGCAGGCGGCCCCCACGCTGCTCTGGGTCCAGGGGTTTGACAGCATCACGGGCCCCATTAGCAGGGCTGCAAACACCACCACGGAGAACATTAACCAGACACATTAATTCCTCCAGCAGAGGCTTTGCCGCGTGATTTAGGAGGCTGTAAGCGCTACGATGTCAAGCAGCAATGCACCGACAGCTTGTGCTGCTGCTGATGGATGCCGGAGCCTGTATTTTTCTTCAATAACGACTTTCACTAATGGTGCTGGCACGGAGGCTCGGCAAGGAGGAGGGAAGTGGCGAGTGTCCAGGGTGAGAAAGAGTTCACGATTACAGCGGGAAAGGGCGCCTTGCTCCTCGTGCTGGCCATGGAAACGTAGAGAACAGGGTGGGAAGGGGCTCCAGGAAGGCAGGGAGTCATCCCCTGCTCCAGCAGAGGATCAGCTGTACCCAGAGCACTTCCAGCAGACATCTGCTTATCTTATTTTTAAACTCCTCCAGTGACAGGGCTGCCACAATCTCCCCAAGCAATCTGTTCCGGTGCTTCACTGTCTTTACGGTTAAAGTTTTTCTTATGTCCAATTCAAACCTCCTTTGCTGCAATTAAAGCCCTAAGAATGTTGTCCTCTGCAGAGAGAGAAGCGAGATGGATGAAGAGGGATGTAAGCCTGCTCCATGGTTTCTTTCCCTTGTTTGTTTTATTCCCAGTCAAAAGAAGGAGGGTTTATTTCTTGAAGGAGATACTATCTCCTGCAACACACCACTCAGAGCAGTATCCTTCTATTTTTAAAAGTGAAACATAAGGGTTACATAAAAGCTGGGGAAAACAGTAATGAGAAACAGGGTCTTCACTTTGAGGGCTCTCTCCTACCACAGATAGCTTCCCCACACCTCCAAGCCGAGCTGGGCTGTCCACGCCAGCACAGGGCTGGTGGGCCCCACGTCCCCGAGCCTGCAGCATCTGGTGGACGTGCCAGAGGAATCATCAGAGACACCGAACCTGGTGATCTGGTTCCTTTCCGCTCTCTCAGAACAGCACTGGACACAGCGGACCAGACCACCGCTGCTGGCCGCTGGAAGGAGCGGAGACAACGGAGGTAACACACAGAGCGGCGTGTCCCGCGCTGCCGTGGGTGCCAGAGGCCACCTCCCCACCGGCGGCAGGGGCTGCCCGCGCGGGGATGGCTCCGCAGGGCTGCGGGGCCCAGGGGTCCGCACCACCCCAGCGGTCCCGCTCTCAGGCAGGGCAGGCAGCGAGGGCGCTGGGGCACGGAACTCCTCCGGCCCGGGGGCGCGCAGCCGGGCGCGGCTCTGGGACAAGGCACCGCCGCCAGCGCCACCGGCGCGGGGC
>VWZZ01006928.1:1170579-1239227 GCA_013399095.1 Psophia crepitans
CAGGCCGAGCCGCACCGCGCCGGGCGGCAGTGGAAGTTCGCCGGCTCCTTCTACTTCGCCATCACTGTCATCACCACCATCGGTGAGTGCCGGCATCCCGGCGCGCATCCTGCGCCCCGCCGTCCCCGCAGCCCCCCGCCTCCACACCTCTGCATCTCCGCAACCTCCCGCCACCTCTGGGTGCCCCAGGACAGCCCGGGGGGGTTACCTGTGTGAGAGAGGCAGGTCTCACCCTTGTGAGGCTGGGACATCTCTTCAGGCCACCCCCAGAGCTGACCCTGTGGCACCCCAGTGCCCTGCACTGGGAGGGGTAATTCACGGGGGCCACCCGGTTGGGGGGATGTCGGGGTGCTCTGATGGCCAGGGTCACAAAACGTAAGGTGCACGTTGTCCCAGGGAGGAGGCAGCACACAAAGCTTCTGCAGGCACCTTTGGGGCAGGCAGCTGTAGAAGTTGGTGGGGGTGTAGGAGGGCAGAGGTGGGAGCTGCGTCCATCCTCTGTGCCGTGTTGTGGCCAGCCAGGCAGGCTGAAGGGCTGGGCAAGAACTGCTGGCTCCTTTGCCAGCTCGAAACTCTGGATGTTTGGCCGTACGAGACCTGCTTCAGGGAGCCAAGACAGCCAGCAGGCACTGAACCTTGCTCTGCCTGCACGGAGGTGGGCGTCACTTACCTTGGAGGGGAATGATTGAATCACATTAAGCTCCCATGTAGACACACTTGCCCATACTGGAGCCCAGTGCCTTGGTTTGTCCTCTTCTATTTTGCAAGAGAATGAAGCTAAATTGAATGAGGGTTGCCTTAATTCTAGGTGAGATTAGCCACATGGGAGTTTAGCATTGTTTAATGAATCCACTTTGATTAATCCATGCACCCTGAGCATCCCGTGGGGGTAGGCAGGTGTGGGCTTGTGTGCTCGTGTTATTGCTCGTGCTGGGATTTCAACCAGCAGAAGTCTTTTGGAGGCGGGAACCCTGAGGCCCAATCCTGCCCTTCCACGGCCAGCAGCCACCGCCTCGTCCGCAGGACGGGGCTCAGCCTTACCGAGGGGCTTGGGACGGGTGAAACACGTCTGGTGTCCAAAAGCTCCATCCCTCAGGACACGGGCTGGCGGGATCCACTGTGCTGCATTACAGGGGACAAGAGGTGGCGGAGGGGCAGGTACCCCACAGGCTCTGCCCTGGGGGGCTCCATGTGCCCCCACGAGGTGCAGTGTGGGGTCTGTGCAGCTGGCAACACACGTGGCCAGCAAACAGTGGTGGGTTCAGGGCACGGTTAGTGTCGGGCCCCGGCTGGAGGGTAGGATGAATGGCTTCGGTGGAAATCTTCATCATCTCATGACAGGTTATAGCTTCATTTACATGATTTTTCTGTTGACTGTGATAAACAATTGCTACGCTTATCACACACCCCGTGTGATAAATAATTTCAGCCCAGGTGCCGTATTTCTAAAACGCTGGCACATCAGAACTCTCTCTATCGGGCTGTGCTCTGAACCCCGGTTTTAACGTTAATGTAGCTGTGTTTACTCTTTCTAATCCCCTCTGTCATTTTGAAAGTGCCAGTCAAATGCTCTTTCAGCAGTCTCTCAGGGTACAACAACTGTTTTTCCACTTACTGCTCTCCGGATCATTATATTTACCTCCTCACTGCTGTCATTGTATTATCTTGTAGCCTAGGACCCGATAATTGCACTCGGTTAATAACCTTGGATCTCACTGGGGTTTTTGCCCCTGCACTCTCATGTCTGCTCTGTATTGTGCGAAGTGTGGCATGTGGGCATTAACTTTATCATTTCTGATTGAGGGGGTTTATGAACGGAGTCATTAGAAACCGGTCCCTTCCTGCGTGCTTGCAGGTTGGGGCGCAGCACGGTGAAGGATAACGCTGTCCTCAGCCTCCCAGCCCTGTCCCATAGCAGGAGCTTCCTGCTCAGGAGCCTGGGACAGCGCGGTTGTCATCCTCTGGTTGTCCCATGACTGCGCGCTAACAGCTTCCCTGGGAGTCCTGGGGATCTGCTGACAGCGGAGACAGAGGCGAAGTCACAGCTTTGAACAAGACTGAGAAATTTTCAAAAGGGTGGGTTTCCCCCCATGTTCTTCACGAAAAAGTCACACAAATACCTGCAAAAAGTGACAATATAAACGGCTGTTCGCAAAAGGCCACGCAGCAGCGCGGGAAGGAGCTGACGCTGCTCTGCAGGCGCCTTTGGAACGGGAGCTTCCAGCCCCAGCCCCAGCAGGTTCTCATGGAAGCTCGAAAGAAAGGCTCGGATGCCTTTGGATGCCGCTGCTGCCCACACTGCGCGGCGCCCTTGCACGGAGTTAGTTACTCATCCGCTTAGGTCAGAGGCCACCGATTTCTGCTAAGCTGCTATAATTAAGTGAGGTGGGTGCAGAATCACTGAAGTCCGGAAGATCGCGGTGAATACCTCATTACGACTCATGGTATAATTGTGCGTGTCCTTGAGTCACAGCTCTGAAACTTGGAGCTAGGTGGGGAAATTAAATCTCGGAAGGCATTCAAGGAGAACCTTGTCCTCCTTGAGCTCCTTGTCCCTGGGACGAGGACTGACAGGGCTGCGGTGGCATAAATACTTCCCTGCATTTAAAACAGCACAACCCCTCCCCCCAGCGATCCAGCAGTGCTTTAGGTCTGAGTCTTAGTGACACCGGAGTAAATCCAAAGTTGCTCTGCAGAAGTCCTCCCAGGCTTAGCTGCCCCTCCGAGGACTGACCCTATAGCACAGGGGCCCTCTAGTTTCTATCCAACCGGCCATGCCGCAATGATCATGTAGCTGAGAGGCAAAGATGCCCATGACATTGGAGGGCTCAGGGGACAGGAGAGGGTGCTGGGGGAGGTGATGATGGCCCTGCAAGGGCACTTGTGGATGGGACTGGCTGGGTGCCCGCAGGGTGACCTGGTGCTGTTGGTCTCAGCATCCTCCGTCCTCCCTCTCTGCAGGGATTCAGGTTACCCCGCAGACCCAGTGCTGGCACAGCATCGGTGCCTCTAAATTGCTCATGGGCTGCAGAAGGCTTGCAGACCCCAGTCGAGCTCGAGGGCTCCTCTTGGCCTCCATAACCTCATGCAAGCTCAGGGGCTATCAGGAGGGTACCTTCTCTTTTTAGATGTCAAATGAGGTTCTGCCCGCACGACACTGCGATGTGCCATCATGCCAAAGGATGTGGCATCCCACGGCCCCATTAGCACTGCCTGCAGATCTGTTGCTGAATCATTTTCCCCTCATTCTCTTACTGCTCCTCTTGGTCCCAGGGCAGCCGTGATGTAAACCCCAGTGAGGGCTTGACGCCTTCCTTTCCTCTTTCCTTCGCAGGCTATGGACACGCCGCCCCTGGCACGGATGCCGGCAAAGTTTTCTGCATGTTCTACGCCATCCTGGGCATCCCCCTGACGCTCGTCATGTTCCAGAGCCTGGGGGAACGTATGAACACTGTCGTGCGGCTGCTGCTCAAGAAGATCAAGAAGTGTCTGGGCATGAGGACAACCAATGTCTCCATGGAGAACATGGTCCTAGTCGGCTTTCTGTCCTGCATGGGGACCCTGTGCATTGGTGCAGCAGCCTTCTCTTACTTCGAGGGCTGGACTTTCTTTCATGCCTATTACTACTGCTTCATCACCTTGACCACCATCGGCTTTGGAGACTTTGTGGCTCTGCAGAAGAATGAGGCTTTGCAAAAGAAGCCCCCGTACGTGGCTTTCAGCTTCATGTACATCCTGGTGGGCCTGACCGTCATCGGCGCCTTCCTCAACCTGGTGGTGCTGCGGTTCCTGACAATGAACTCGGAGGATGAGAGGCGGGATGCTGAAGAACGCGCCTCGCTGAGGAGAGCCCGGAACAACATCCACCTCAAGCCGACAGAAGACAGCCGGAGCAGCAACGCTATTTTTCTCCCCGTGGAGGACAGGACGAGCCAGATGAACCTCATCCCGCTGATGCAGGAGGATGCGGAGAGGCAGCGGCGCCAGTCGGCCAACTCTGGGGCTGCGGTCCCCTCCTTCTGCACATGCCTGTGCTACAGACCTCAGCTGTGCAGCAGCCCGGTGCCCTCCCACCCCAAGACCCTGAGCTGCCACACCAACCCTGTCTATTACAACTCCATTTCCTACAAAATCGACGAGGTCTCCCTGAGCACGCGGGGTCAGACCGGCTCTTCCCCAGGGAGCACTTTGTCATCCAACAGCCTTCGCTGCCGGCAACACCCCCGGCTGCGGAGGAAATCCATCTAGGAGCGCGGGCCGAGCTGTACTTGGTGCTCAAGTCTTACTATGATGATAAATTATGAACAGAGATGTCAGGTCTCTCTTACTGCTCTCATTTCTTCTGCTCCTCTCCCCTTTCAGCTGGCAGCCAGCCCCACGCAGGGTCCAGCAGGAGCCTTTAAACCCCCTTGAGAAATAATCATTCCTTTTTGCAGGCACTGAATGACATTGTTAGTCTTTGTTTGCTTTTTCCTCCAAGTAGGTTTAAGCATTTGGGTTTGGCGAGAGGCTCCCTTTTATGAAATCCAGCAAGCTGTAGGTTTGCTTTCCCATCACCGCCCTGCTCCCCAAGCTGAGGTGCTCCTGCCCTCCTGCCCTGCCCAACCTCGGCTGCGGCTGCCGCCAGCACACGCCTCTCACAACACAGGCTGGACTGCACTTGCTGAGGGCGTAGCAAAAGGAAAGCCCATGTCAGCAGGCCCTGCAGGGCTGGAGATCTCTAAGCCATCCCCTGACGCTGGGTGCAGGTAAGTCGGTGCCATGCAGCAGGTTTGCAGCTGGTGGGTGGGCAGGAGGGGATGAGCTGCAGCCCTGCTGCGCAGCACGTGGGGACAGCTCCACGGCGCTGGGTCTCCTACAGCCAGTCTTCCAGGTCTAAGCTCAGGCTTGTGGCTGGCTCAGTACTTTTGGAAGCTGGAGGTCCATACGCTCACCCACTTCCCCACCAGCACACCTTACCTTGCTATGGACAGATCCTCCAGGCTGAACTGGCTGGCGGGATGCTGCATCCCATTTGCAGGGGAAGCTGAACTCCAGCCCAGCCATCACCCTCCTCTGCGATGAGCCCAGGCTGTGGGAAGGGCACAGCCCCAGGGAGAAGAGCCTCCCCGAACCACACAGAGCCACCTGCAAAGGCTTTGGCCCCGATGAGATCATTAGCCAAAATCACCCTTTCCTGCCCCACCTGCTCCTCACTTCCTGCAGTCCCCACCAGCCCGTGGGTTTGTGCTCGGTGCTGCTGGGTTTATCGGAGATGGGGCAATCCCATGTCGGTGTGTGTCCCCAGGCAGGATGTGGTACCCACACAGCCCCACCGGGGAGGCTGTTTCCAGCTGGTGCCCCCCCAACATGACCTGTGTCCATCCTGCCTCATCTGCAAGTAAGCAGAACTGGGCTCTGACAGTGGTAGGAGCTCCATTTCACCTTTTTCTCCCCAACAGAGACATTTTCACTACTAGTTCTATCTGAAATACCCTCTGAGGGGGGTTTTCTGGAGGAAAATCCCCTTTTCCTGGTGGGGGAAGGCAGGCAGAGGCCCGTGTTGGGAAGGCCTCAGGGCAGGCTTTGCTCTCTCCTCTTTTTGTTCTGGGCAGTTTAATAAAAGGTGAATCCAGTTGGTGGTGGTTGGTTCTTTGTCACGAGGGGGAGCAGAGGGACGTGCCAGAGTGCCAAACCCAGCCCTGCCCGGCCGCAGGGGTATGCCAGGGCTGACTCCCCCGCCATGGGCAGTGTTTGTATCCAGGGATGTTATCCCTGCTCATGTTTGCTGGGATATTTGGGCATCGGAGGGAGGTGGGGTGGCTGTCCCAGAGCTGGGAAGCAGCTGGTCTCGTTGCCCGTGGTGGGACGGTGTCTTTGCCCCCTGCAGGGGGATGCCCTGGGCTCCTCCACCCGCCCTGGTCAGTGACTTTCACATTTCCAACCTTTTCTGTTGGAGGCAGCTTTGGCCTTTGATCAGTCACCCCAAATCTGAAGACTTTTTATGACTGGGACTTTCTTGTTGCAGTCTCTAAAGTGGCAGGATTTGGGCTTCAGGACAGGTGATGCCCAAGCAGGCACGTACAGGGACAGGCAGGAGCTGCCATTGCTGGGGACCGCTGGTGGAGGAGCAGGGCTGGTGTGCAGTGGGGCGGCTGCGCTGCCTGGGTAGGTGAGGGGGGTTCCGCACCCGTCATCGGGGGGATGATCTCTGGCACGGCTGCCTGCTCCCTGCCAGGTTCTCCACCCTGCTGGAGGAAGAGGAAGGACTTTATGCCCAGCGTTGGGGTGTGGTGTGCCACAGTAGATCCATCCTTCCCACCCCAGGACTCTCATGCAAGATGGTTGGTCCTTCCCAACCTCAGCCTGGCCCCTTCTCCCACACGCAGGCCGGGAAGGGAAGGGACCGTGGTGGAGGCAGCACAGCCTTGGGCTGCGCAGCCTAGGGCAGCAGGCAGGGAGGATGGCGGAGGCTCTGCTGGGCTGGCACAGGGGCTGCTTTGAGACCTTCACCTGGGGCCCCCCAGGGCCCTTCACGGTATCTGGCATCTTGCAGGCAGGAGAGCAGCGAGGTGGAGAGCCTCCCACCACCAAAACGCCCTGCCTGCCGTCCCCCCCCCGTGCTCAGCAGCTGCATCGCTTTGCACCAGTGGCCTCAAATCTGGACCAGCTCTGAGCCATGGTTCAAACAGAAAGGGGTGGGGGGGAAGGGGGGGAGACAAAGCAAGCTGTGAGTGTATAAAACGGGTTTAAAAATGGGGCTTTCATTGGCTTCTCAGCTCCTCAGTGCTGTCATTTCATGGTGATCCCACCAGCTCAGCCCTGCTGTTGCTGTGTCCCGTCTCCCCCCACCCTCCCCAAGCTGTGCCGTGGTGCCCCTGCCACCAGAGCCGTGCAGGGGTCCGGCGACCCTCAGAGTGGCCAGGATGGAGCTGGCACCTCACCCTCCTTCCACTCTCATGGAAGGGAGCAGCTCTTCAATTCCTGCACAAGTCAGAGCCCACACGGCGCTGCCCCAGGAACCCACCTCTTCTGGAGAGCCGCCACCATCCGGAGGCCGAGCCGTTCTTGCCCTCTCCCTCTGGGTTCAGCGCGGTGCTGCCAGCGCTCGGTGGCTCCGTGCTCGTTGCAGAGCCCGCTACGCCACGGCGCACACGCAAAGCCCGGCAGAGGCACTGGGGCTGGGGGCATGATGTCCGCACCGCAGAGGATGGAGCTGGTGCTGAGCTGACGGTGCAGAGAGGGCACCTGCTCGGGTTTAGTGCTGCGGTTGTGCTCCCCGAGCTGCAAGGCGCTGCTGGGGAGCGTAGCTCAGTGACGGCCTGAGCCCCATCCTGCTTGTGGGAGCTGGTGATGGTCTGAGGGTGGGAGATGCCGTTCATCCCCCAGTGCCGGGCTGGGCTGGGCTGCCTCAAGCTCCCAGACACTCAGAGAAGTCCTCCCCCTCCTCCCTCACTGCTCCCCCCCAGGGCTGTAGTTACGGCGGGTGGGTGGCTAGGTGGGGTGCTGCCCTGCCCCTCAGTCCTGCCCTGAGGACCCGCAGAGGGCCTGGAGGCATGAGAAAAATCTTTAAGACATTCTCAGTGAACTGGGACTTTGCAATCCCTCGTCATTCCCACGGAAAAAGGGCCTGCGGTGGCTTCCCGGGGAACGCTGCCTGTTCTCGCTGCCTGCTCCCGCAGCAGGAGTCAAAGCAGAGCCCCCAAATGCTCCCCGAGGCCGCGCAGCTCCAGGCCACCCCGGACCAGACAGTGGCTGCACACCCAGCAACAGCCACGAGTCTCCTTCCCTGAGGGTCCCCAGGCTCCCCTGCACCCACACCGACTCCTGGCACTCCCAACAGCCTGAGCCAGGGGTAGTTCTTTCTGCCAGCAGCATCTTCACCTCCAGGGTTTCCAAATCAGCCTTGAATGGCCAGTGTCGACCATGAAGGGTCTTGGGAAGAACACAGCAGGAGCAGGTGGCTTCTGAGTGGGGTAGTGAGCAGAAGACAAGCTGGGAACATGCTTAGCTCTCTGCCTGGAGATGCCCATGGCCAAATGACATCTGGAAATGGCACAGGGACCTGCAGGTTTGGAGCCAGGGCTGATTCAGAGAGGGCCCCGGAGAGCAGCAGGAAGGAGCCTGGGCCAGCGCTGGGACGCGCCAGGCTGAGCTCCTCTCGTTCCCTTTAGGCACAGAAGGGATGGGCCAGCTGAACGCTGAGGTAGGTTAAAGATAACGGTGCTGGCAACAGAGAGGGCAGGGACACCCCACAAAAACCACCCACACACCATAGGAAAAAAAAAAGGTTTTATTATCACCATTATCAATGTTTTCATTAGCTTAACACTGAATTGTAAATCACTCAATCATTACATATTGTCTGAATAAAACCTAGAGACAGGAAAAAAGTACAGCAGAATCCTCTCCCGACTACAGATGAGTGACCGGCGTCCCACCGGCGCTGCCGGGACGGCGTCCCACCTTCCACCCAAGGCAGCCCATGCACCTCGCAAGCAACTCGCCAGGGTGGCAAGCAGGCTGCCCAGCTCCATTGCCTGTGTTCCCTCTGGCTCCACGGAGATTACACCTCACTGGATGATGTTAAAAACCTCCAAAAAGTTTTGGGGAGGGTTACAGAGGCCAAAAAGAGCAGATCAGCTGCCCCCGCTCCTACGGAAAGGCAAGAGGAAAGGTAGCAACCATGCAGTGCCCCTGCAAAGCTATCGGTTTTAGTGGAGCAATTAATGAAGTACAAAGGCTTAACCCCCCGAAAGCAGATTTCCCTAGCGTGGCCAGGCCCCTGGGCAGCGGGGGAACAAGGCAGAGCGCTGGCACGCTGGCGCTGGGGAGGTGAGAGCGTGATGTGCTGGGGGTGCCGGGTCCATCCCCGAGCAGAGACCAGCTCTGCAGCACCGCCCGGGGCTCCCCACGGGCAGCGTGGGACGGAGGGATGCTTCAGTGCAACAGGACGCTGCGGGCGGCCTCAGTCCCCTCGGGCTGGAATAAGGCCTCGTATCGAGAGGGAAGGGAGAACCCATGCAGGGAGCCGCGGGCACAGGGGAAAGCAAAGGGAACCTGGAGGAAAGCTCCCTGGGAGCTCCCCCTCTCCCTGGCCAGCGCAGAGGCAGCTCCCTCCCCGTCCCCGCCTTGCCCCAGCTGCCTGGCTGGCACACACGCCTGCGCGGGACCCCTAACTCCTGCCCAGGACGGGAAAGGAAGGAGCCCCCGTGGTCTGAACTCAGGACTGCCACAAAACGCGGGCAGGACCCTGGCAGCCGCGGGGGGAGGCAGGCCACGGCAGTGCTGCCGGAGGGGCCGGCGCTGAGGCACGGCATCCCCAGGGCACCCTTGCCACTGCCCCGCAGCAGGAAGGCAAGGCCAGCGCGGTGAGGCTGGGGGAACGCACCTCGGATTCACTCTCCAAGCCTTGCTCTTCCTTGCTCCAAACAAAGCAAAACCCAGCTCTGGGTTAAGGAGATGGAACCACCAAAGCAGAGACCAGTGAGTGGCACTGGGTAAGGAGCAACAGCCCCAAAGGAAAAACTGCTGCAGGATTTAAAGTTCCAGGCTGGTGTTCAGCGGAGCAGCTATCCCAATTCGTGGTGCCCAAGCAACTACCAAAAACCCTAGCTCCTCCAAAGCTTGTGGGCATGGCTTCAAGCAGAAGGCGTGCCCGAGTCTTTCCTCGGGTCGCTTCTGCCCCCATCACGGCGCAGCGAGCAGAGCCCGCTGCTGCCCACGCGCCGCGTGCACCCACACCGCCCTCCTGCAAGACAAAGCCCTCTCCTTCCCGCGCAGGGGGGTCTCAAGCCCACACGAGGTGCCCAGCGCGCAGTGTAAATGCAAAGGCTGTCTACCGGCCCTGCAGGGCGGGGGGTAACGACATAGCTTTGGTTGCCATTTTAGCTACTGGAAAGTCACGAAGGGAAAATCGTTAGGTCGTAGCCTCTGTTTGCTGGTGCTCTGGAAAGGGCTGGTGCTGGCTCCTCAGTTTCAGCTGCTAAAGTGCAAAGAACCAAATGCTACAAGAAACTCTCCCCGGTTCCTCTCCGCCGCCAGGCTGAGAGCAGCCACCTCAGGGAAGGGAGGGCAGGGGGTGTCTAACCGTGAGAAGAGCTTGGGGTTCCCCAGGGACGAGTCGACGCCGCGGTGGTGGGTGAGCCGCTGGGGCCAGGGCTGGACGTGCGGCTGCTTGGTCACTGGGATGTTGGTCACCGAGCAGAGAGGCAGTGTGAGTTTAAGACTCGTTAGCCACATTTTGAAAATACCTCACCACTTGCAGCCTCCCCAGGGAACTCCCACGTTCACAGACGCACGCCAGAGCGCCAGGCAGACGTCAGATGGACGCAGGAATGCACCTCCGGGTTTGATGAGCGTCCCACAGATTTGTCTGCTGGGTCTTGCATGGGCAAGGGGCTCTGCCAAGGGAATGGCACCAGCGCACAACCAGCCACCCCCCTCGGGGGGACTTTGCTTCCCCAAGGGAACGTGGCACTTTACAGCGCGTTACTGCGCGCTGCGTGCCTGTACGCATTCCTACAGACATCCGCAAACACAGGCGCCACGGCAGGCGCGCGCTGGGGCGAACGTATTTTTGGCATCACTGATCGCCCTCTTGTCTAAACGTTGGGCTCCAATTTGGTAGCTGCAATTTCATCTGGGACGCTCGCTCTGGGTCTCAGTGTGCCCTGGACTTCCCAACCAACGGCACGTTGCATTTACATGTCTCCTCCTCTTCTCCTCAAAGCATTTCACACATTAAAAAGAAAAAAGTGAATTATTTCATCATTCACCAGGCATCCCTGGGCCAGTGACCTGCTGCCTGCCTGGCCAGCGGACTGGCCATCTTGAGAACAACATGAAGCTGTTTCCTATGGAAAACGCTGTGAGGAATCCACAGGCAATGAACCGGGATGCGGTTTTGAAGCTGTTTTATTTTATGCACTGCATCAATGAACGAGCTGCTTTAAAATCCAATATCCTGATCCTGCCACTCTGGAAAAATCTTTAGATGAGCCCAGCATCAGCTAACTTCCGAAGAACGGCACAGAACAGCCTGTTCCCGTTTCACACGTCAGCCCCCCGTGATCCTCTGCGAAGGTGCAATCTCTCTGCCTTGGGTGGAATTTTCTAACCAAATAATGGACGAAATAACCCACAAAGCCTTTAAAGAAGAGCAGCTCAATCTGCTGCTCTGAAAAAAACCCCTCCCTTCAGCTTGCCCCTGGTATCTCGAGGCAAACAGGCAGCTGGCAGGCAGAACTCAGGGGGCCCCAGAGTGCAAAGGCTTTTTTGCGTTATCAGGGCGACAGTGGCAGTGGGAACCATTCTCACTGAGTTACAAATACTAGAGAGCCTAAGAAAAACAGGGAGGTTGAAACAGTCGTGACATTTGTATTGAAACTCCTTTTACCTCTGTAGCATGAAGTCACCTACAGCTGTTTCGTTCTTCACCTAGGAGAGATTTCATGTCGATGGGCACATACACTCACAGAGAAGTCTATAGGATGAATATATCTCACAAGGCAACAGCCCAGTCTTTGCTTTTTACAATCAAAGTTAACATGGATCTTTTCCAAAAGTGATGTCATTGAGATTGAAGACAATTATAAACTGTATCAACAATATGTACTGCAGCCTGCAAGTCACAATCTGTGCACACCAAATGGAATATATTATTGCTTGTTAGCCTATTAGACTTTCTTTATAAAAAGATTTTTATACAGAGTACAGGATTATGACAAAACTAGCTAAGTAGTTCTCGTCTTGAAAATACAACATCGATTCTTTCAACAAAGGCTTGAATAGTAGCTGAGAGTTAATGAACGATAACAAATATTTACTAATAATTTTATGGCCAGTTTGAACAGAATTTCTTATAGGACTCTTTTCTGGTGTTTATTTACATATGCCTCTTTTCTTTTGGAAAAAAAGTTGATAGAATATAACAAGGAGCATATAAATCAAAAGAATGAGCAAACTTCATACCAAGAACACTAAACATTTTTGAAACACTAAATTATGTTATCTGTTAAAAAACATACGTCATTTTGTCTTTAAAGAAAAATATTTTTCCTGTTTTAAAATATTACCAACAGCATGTAATAAACTAACTTAAAATGAGTTTCATAAAAAAGTTGTCTTGCTGTCCAAACATTACTAAACATGCTTAGGTTGAGATTCTGTTAACTGCCTCAACATCTTAAAAATAGCTCCTTTACAGGAACTTGTGATATTCGTACTCCAGAAGACCTGCAAATTTAGAACAGTACATTGATAAAGGATCCGGTAGCTAGAAACAAGAAATATATTTTTTTCATTCAAAGCAAATAATTCTGCAATGTCCTTTGAAACAATCCATGGCCAAGGAGCAGGGACGTACTTGGCTAAACAGCAAAGTCAGCCGGCCCTTACCCTGCCCGTGGACACGGACGCCCGCGCGCAGTGCAGAAGGGATGCTCCAGCCTGTCCAAGCAGCTTCAGCGGCAGGATGAGGACCCATGGACTGGATTGCAGAGTGAGGACCTTGTGGGGGCTCTGCGGCATCCCGGCTGTGTTGGGGCAAAGGGGAAGCAACACCAGGAGACTGGGAAAATAGCACATTTTTTTTGCCTGAACAAACCAGGATGAAGCACGCTCACGGCTGCTTTTTGCTCAGACCACAAAGAGGACAAAGCCGTGCCTGAGGCATGGTGCTCTGCTGTCCCTGTGTGCAGGGGATTCCCACGGGGGAGAGGTCGGTCTGCTCTCAGCATCAGATTTCTCTGTTTTCCATGATAACAGTGACACAGGTAACATTTAGGGACCACCTCTCTTTTTTTTTTATTTTTGGCAAACAATCCTTCCGTTACTACTAAAACAAGGAACAGGGAATCAGCCCCGAGCTGGGCTGGTACTTATCCTCAGTCTCACCCTTCATCATTACGCTCAGATCAAAAATACTACAATGCCTTTTTTTTGTTTGTTTCTTTGTTTTTTTAAGTCTCCTGCTCTCTCTCCCCCTCCCTGACTATAACTAACAGCTGACTGGGACACAGGAACAAACTCAGTCGGGACTTGCCAAGAGGACCAAAGTTTCATTCTCAGCCACTGATCACTCTGGCAAACCGCTGCTTTATACACAACCACGCCGGTAATCCCGACTGTCACATCACATCACCTTAGACAGAAATGGGCAAGTCAAATTTTTGGGGGAAAAATAAAGGCAAGGCTTTATAAAAATAAGCTATTCCAAGCTGAGACTTGCCGCAGATGGATAACTAGAAGACTTCGTTTATAACTATCGTTTATAACTATAATACACCATGGTCAGCGCAGGAATCACAGGCATGACTGAAACAAGAATTTAGACTGCAGGGTACCGTGCAACTGTCCTGGCCTCGCTCTGCGGCCCCGTGGGCACTCTCGGAAGGGCTCCTGCGAGCCTGCTTTCCGCAGGAAGATCATCTCCGCGCGCCAGTCTGCGTGACTTTGCTGTGCGTGGCAGCCAGGGGTTGGGACATTCGCTTACTGGGGAGAAACAGGACTTGGAAGGGAGTAGAAACAAAAGCGAGAACCACTGGACAACAACCAACCACGGAAAAAATGCAGAAGAAAACAGGACGGAGCAGACTGTTAGAACTGCCTCCAAACTTCAGAATCTGAGACGTTGACAAAAATAACACAAGTAGAAGTGTAACATTTTATTTACCCTGACGGTGACTTTTTAGCATGATTAAAACCATACGGACGATAGTCCTCAGTGTTAAGTAGTCCTATGGTAACTAAACTGATCATCACTGAGCTTGCAGAGCTTTTGGAGGAGTAGGATACAGAGACACGTCGCATTTCTCAGGCATACAGGAACCGAGCTTTTCAACAGACAGTCATTAAACAAAGTTTTCCAGGGGAATATTTTTGGCATATGTAGTCTCCTACTCCCCATTAAAGACTGCAAAAATGTTGCATTCATCCTATCGGACATGGGAAAACCATGACTAACTAGCTATGACTGGTAGATCATGTCCAAACTAAGTACCAACACGAAGTTTTCAGCATAGCTTAAGACAAAGCCCTGTTACTTCAGCTGCCAGGTCTGGCATGTACCTGGAGCTCCCCGCCGTCCTTTTAAAGACTTAGTTATTAAAAGATCCAGTGCTACAAACCACTAAATCTACCTAATCTATTCTAGTTCATACACATATTGTACAATATTGCCTAGTACTCACTACATACCAAGAGGAAAAGATGCTGACTTGAATTACAGTAAATGTGCTTTTTTAGAAAAATAAAGAGAGCGCGCCACAACATAGTTTGACCAGCATGCAACAAACTTTCTTCAGCTAATATATAGAAATCGTCTAATACGATTAGAAAAAATAATTAGTGAGAGGCCAGAGACGTATTTGATCAAGGAAATTAAGAGATTTATCTGAAATGTCGAGGCTTTTGCCACTGAAGACTCAAAAAACTATTCGTTCTTTGTCCCTTCTCCTCCTCCCCTCTCCTTTATATTATATCTTTTTTTACAGAGATTATTGTAAGGCCTATTATTCTTGCATCTATCCTGTAATTATCTCAAAATAATTTAAAATGCCATGGACAAGCTAGGACCAAAAGCAACTGCTTTTACCATCCACTCAACACTCATGCTTTTATTCTAACAAAGCTGAGGTCCACATGCAGAAATAAATGTTGGGTATGCCTCTACCACAGGTCAAGGATCGGCTCATTCCTAAATGTGACATGGGACCTTCACTTTTAAAATCACAGAGTCAAACATCTCCAAAAGCTTATTCTAAGACAGCAGTCATCAAATCCTCATCAAGAATTAGAACAAAACCTAGCCAAAACAGGTCTATCAACAGAAAATCTTTGGAGATTCTCTGTGATTTTGGATAACAGTTTTTAATTGTCTGAAGGATCTAGCACGCTTATTCCAGCACGAGACTCTGCTCACAAGAGCCACTGTAGCTCGGCAGCTCAGGGAACGTGCTTTATGGGCTTAATCTACAAGACTCATTTACACTAAGTGTTGCGCCTTAATTAACAAAATATACATGCTGTGACCACTGCGTCTTTCGATTCCTCACCCACTGCCTCTCCGTACTCTGGGGACTGCATCTCCTCTTTCAGGACACTTGACAAGGTGTGTGTACTACCAAGGTGCCTAAAGCACCCTTCTCTCCACAAGGAAGGGTACATGCTCTGCAGCACCTTCTTGTCAGATAACAAGCTGAGGTTTCCTTCTTCCACACCCCCAGAAACCTCAATTTCCTCTCCCGTGGCAGAATAAAACCATCCTGTTCCAGGTCAGTCCACAGCACAACAGGATGGGCAGCATCTCCAGCAGATATGTACCAGCACAAAGGAGGTGAAAGAAAAGCAGGAGATAGAAGACATCGTGACTGGAGGATGCACAGCAACAAGTAAGGGAGTCAGTAAATTGCAGAACATTGTATCTGACAGTACTAAACATATCTCAAGCTGCAAGTCTGATGTTCAGCTCCCACTTCTAGTGGTTTTTTCTCTGAGCAAAATTGCAGTTAATTAGCCTGCTAAACTCAAACTCTGTTCAAACTGTCTGGTCTAAGTAGGCGCTACTTATTCTCCCACCAAGTACGCTTCATCAGCAGTGTTAGACAAGTAATGCAGTAAAGACACTTGCTGGTAATTTGGCACAGTTTGAAAACACAGCAACGACAGTGTTACAGTTAATGTGACTCGGTGATGGGGAACCGATTCTAAAGAAAGAGTTGCAGTTTTCTTTCTTTTCCTTCCTTTCAAGAAAAAAGACCTTATAAAAAACCTAATGCTTCCTCTGAAACTTTCTGCCCCTGCTCTTTTTAGGTCCAACATTGGCCTCTGATTTTTTCAGGTACTTTCTTGTGAAAGAATCAGTATTAGAAATTTCTAAAAACACCTTCCTTACTCCCCCTGAATTCTTTCAAAGGCTGCAACTTTCCAGGGTTAATACTGATCTGAAACAAGGGTCCAAGAATGACAGCGAGAGAAGTGAAACAAGAGGTGTATGTCTAATTTGACAAATAGGACTCATGCCCCACAGCACCTCCTCCTCGGACGGAGAGGGCACAGCGCCCTCCCCCTCGTCTTCTGTCTAAGGTCACTGGTTTATCCTCCTCTTCCAGCTCCACAAGAACTGATTGAACATGCATCGCGCTTGAGGTCAGAGTTCCAGCAAACAAAACCTTGACAGCATGTTTAAAAAACAAAAGCAGTTCCCCCTTCCTTACTCACTAAGACCTGTCACAGCAGGGTCCCACTGTGCTCTCCAGGGAAAGCTGTGAGGACTGACGCAGGAGCGGGCCCGTGGTGGGATCTACCATCGAGGAGGTTGGGAAGAGCTTGTACCAGCCGATTGCTAAAGTTGACAAATCCAGTTCTTCCAGGAGGACTCTGGCGACTCCCATGAAGTGCTTACGCTCCATGCGTCCGTAGTTTCCCCAGACTATCACCTTAGGAACAAGGGGGGGAGCACAGTTAATCCTCCAACTTCCACACTTGCTGGGGAAGCACAACTCTGATCAATCCTTTCTACTTATCTAACTTCCTGGGGCTTTACTACAGTCCGAGAAGAGTGGAGAGGTTTACACCACCAACAGGTGACATGAAGCTCTGGCTGATGATTTTAGTTTTTATTTTAAGCACAGTTTTACAAACCCTAATGTTATCAGACTTTTTTTTTACCCCCATGGAAAAGAGGTGAACGCACATGTGGACATCATTCTGCTGTTCTACCTGCTGGGCAGGGCCAGTGTGCATGCAAAGTATCCCTGGAGCTGTAGCTCCAACACCTGCAAGTAAAACCTTGGTCAGGCCTTGGACACAACAAAGGTGGCCTGTGGGAAAAGGGCAGGAAGGGCTCCTGATGTGCAAAAATACACCAACAAAAAAAAGGTGGGCAATAGCTTGGGTAAAGACCCAACAGTTTGAGGAAAAGAGCACGCCTTAACTTCTGCACTGGGAGCTCAGGGCAGCTGGTGATGATGGCTCAGGCCATCTCAGGGAAGACGGTGATGAGGCACGGCTACTCACCTGGAGAAAGGGCAGGAACCGAGCCTTGGCAAGCGGGACCACTGACACAAGGGGCACACATGGAGTGGCATGCAGGGGAAGCAGAACAGACTGCCAAGAAAGGCTTGCAGACGCAGAGGAAGGTCTAATGAAAGAGAGCTGGCAGATGAGCAGGGAAAGCTGAATCACACTTACAACACGATGGAGACCAGTGGGTGGAACAACAGATGTAGTGAGGGTCATGGGCTTAGGCATGCTGGAGGTCTGCACGTGACCAAGTGGCCCTATGCGGCTCAAGACAAAGGTGACGACTGACTCCAGAGTGAGTCCATGTTCTGGAGAGGAGAGGATGAGTACGATGGGTTATGATGGTGATTAGTGATCTCTGGCTAATCCTGACAGCTTCTTTCCCTAGGCTTCGAATAACCAGAACATTACAGTTTTCTGTAAAATGAGGTAGGAGAGACAACGGATGTCATTTAAAAACCAAAAATTAACACTCTAGGTCAGCATGAGAAAATCCTATCTACTGCAGAAAGCTGGTTTGGTGACACAGAGAACCAAGCTCCTCATTTTTTGCTCTTGGAATAAGTGCCTTTCCTGGCAGCAAGGCAGCAGGTAAGGCAACCCATGGAAGGCAAGAGCAGACCAAGCCAGGTCCCACCCCATTTCAGTCAAAAATGTGCCATCTCATTGCAACAGGGGAAAATGCTTCTAATCAAGGTAAATGAGGAAGGGTTCACTAACGAGAACGGTCCAGCAGGTTAACTGGCAATTCATATGCCAGTGGACGTAAGCAATAGAGACTCAGTGATTAATTACATCAATATTACCAGTGGATTTTAGCCAGGCTTTATTGGATGGAAATGATTTAAGTATGAATTAACAATGCAAATCACTCTTTGCTCTGAAAAGATAGGCGCAGGATTGAAAATATGAGTATGGCAGAAAATGTACGGCAGTAAAAGAGGTAGAAAAAGGTAGGATATGTGGTTGGCCAATGGCCAAAGCAGAGTGCTCTGAATATGTATAAACACAGAAGACAACCTATGCTGCGAGACTGTTTAGTGTCTATAGGTACTACCTATTTCCTAACTGGGCAGGGGGAAAAAAGAATTAAAAAAATTAATAATCAACCTTTTCCTGGTAGGCACTCATGTTACCTGGCAGGCTGTCAATAATAAGTTTGAGTATGAAAAGCAAGGTTTTCTTCTCCATTTGTTACATTCAGATTGAGTGCATTTGCTTCAATGAAAACACCGGCTTTTTCTTATCTATGTTAATTATCCCGATCCCTTGCCAGACTTAGTATCTTCCAGCAGAGGTGGAAGAGAGACATGGGCAGACCTGAGACTTGCTCCTCTTACCTGTAAGACTTTGCCCTGGGGGCTCTCAGCAAACAGTAACACCTGATTGTACAAAGGGTCTAATGATTTGCGAGCCACTTTTGTCTTCTTTTTCGCAATGCACACGCCATTCTCTAGCAGGTAAGCTTTGATGTAAGCAGCTGGAAAAAATAAATATGGTCAAATATGAAAAGAAATCTTCATGCTCACTTTAGAAAAGACAGAATGCCGTGTCTCGGATATTTCCAAAGAAGGCATTTACAGCAGTGAAAGGATTTGCTCAACCAGCCTTATTTTCAGTACCACATATAGATTACTTATTCCTGCAGAAGCTAAGCAGAATTAATTTTTTTCCTATTCACAAGCATCGCAGGAGGCTGGGGCTCAGTGAATTACTTCAGGAGGTCAAAGCATACTACCTGGGAGTGTTTTGGAGCCGGGTTTTGGTGTCAGTCCTCGAGCCTGAATGATATCCACTTCTAGCTGTCCGTTACGCTCTTGCAAGCCAATTTCCACATCCCCTAAACCAAAATGTCAAAATAGACAGAAGACTTTCAACAACAATACATCTGTGGGCTAGTAGAGTGTCAAAAATAAACAACAATCTTCATGCCTGCTACGAGCTGTGAGAAACTGTAGGCCCTGAGTGCCTGATCTCCTCCTGCATTACTCTGGAGCAGCTCTGCAGTGATTCAAGCCCCCATTTTCAGCAGCAATCTCTAATACCAGCCCTGTAACGTGGCTTTGGTGACTCAGTGTCATACTCTTCAGGACAGCTAGCCTCCCATCTCTCCCAAACTGGGGTACCTAGAGTTGCAGGCTGCTCTGGTGAACAGTAAGAACATCTTTACAGAGCCACAAAAACACGAAGATGCACAGGATGCATTTTCAGGACTGTAGCTACGTGTTACTTAGTCTATGCCTTTCAGGTCTGATGGAGAAAAGCCCAAAGCCGGTGCTCTCCTACCAACACCGCATTTGCAGCAATCAGCAAACCTTCCAGCCAAGCTTGCTTGATTTAACAGAGAAACGGAGCGGGGGAGTGGTAGATCAGCAGATGCCGGACATGTTATTAGGCAGCTTGTAGGAGCGGTCTGTGCAAGATTAAATTAAAGCCAGCTAACATCTCTGTGTGCCTTACCCATCGAGGTGGTGGCCAAGGTCTGACGCCCAACAAATTGGGCAGGGCCCATGCTCCCCAGGAAGTCACTAAACTGCCCAGCAGATGCCAGATGGACTCCACTGAAATTCAAGCTGCAAAAGAAATTGATTTTGGCAAGTGGTTAATTTGCATTTTAAAGCAACCCAGTAACTAAAGAATCAGATTTAATATACCTTTGAAATGAATGATACCTACAGAAACCTTCCCTTGCAAAACTCACTGACTTCCAGGCAGTTTAGTTACATGGAATACATCTAAAATCTCTTTCCTTGTACAAAAAAAAACAACCAAAACCAATAATGGCTGCAGTCACCAGCTGGTTAATACTTGTTTAACTAATTGTCTGTAAGGGAAAAATCTCTGCCATCTCAGGCTGATATGCAGCCTGTCAACTCTTCCAGGCAGCATTATAATCTAAGCAGCTTCCTGGCATAGCTCATAGAATCTCCCTTGGTAGCTGTTCTTTCCCAATCCTCATTTCTGGGGAGGAAATAAAGCATCTAGAGCAGTAGTTAAAAGTGAGATGAGGGCTGCTGCATCAATCCCCTTGGGACTCAATTCCCTATTTATTTCTCATACATGCCCAGAGCAACGCATCAACCAGAGGGCCGTTTCCTACTGCTCCACACCAGCAGCGCCTATCACATCAACTGTGTGGTTCTCATACCTGCTTCCACTCCCAGGCCTGAAGCAACCACAAGGAGGACCCGAATGCTGGTGCAAGGCTAAAGGAACACCACCTCAAACACCAGCAATGCCTCTGCCACAGCAAAACAAAAGCTGTCACAGGGGACACAGCTCCCAGATCTATTCACCAAGCACCTGAGGCTGGTCTACAGCATGGCTACAGCTGCTGGTCACCGCACTGGGCACAGGTGAAGCAACACAAAAGGGCCAAACCCTATGGTATGCCAACATAAATCAAGATTTACCCAGTTGTACGCTGATTTACACAGCTGTTTCAGAGGTTGTGGAAACACTTGGTGCAAATGGTGAGGAGGAGGCTTGAGGCCACCATTTGACACCTACGTTTGTCCCGCAGGCATCTGCCAAGCCATGACACAGCTACCAAAACACACGTCAGGAGCTTTGTGCCGCGGTACCCACGCTACCACGCCAGGTTTTGCACTGCCTCCGGGGAAGCTGCCGCTCGCCAGTCAGGAACAATTACAAACCTGCACTTTTCCAAACGTCCTTGGAGGGGGACAGTTACCCACGTAACCATACAGCTCCCCACTGCATCAAATTCCTTTCCTAGAAAGGATGTTGTGAGGAGGCTGCACGCTCGGTACAAGCGAAGCCAGAGAGGAACCCTGCCTGCAGGGCGGGCTGGGGACCGCGGGCTCTCACGCAGCCTGAGTCAGCCACAAAGTTTCATTGACTCCCCCCGCAAGTCAGTTACGTTTAAAAGACATTTAAAAAATAAAAATAAAAAAATCCTGGCTCATTCAACCAGACGAATGCTAATTTCAGGTTGGGATTTCAGCGCGCTCTAGTTATTTGCAGACCTGGTCTCAGCCCCATGGGAATATTTATTTATTCAAATGAGGAATGGTGAAGCCAGCACACACACCTCAGCATCTCGCCACGCACAGGACTGAAGGGACATGTCACTAGCACATGTCCTTGTGACAGGTTCACGGGGTGGCTCAGCTCACTGTGATGGGTCACCAAATTAAACGGCCAGGCTTTTCCATGGAGCTCTGCACCTCTCCTCTGCACTGACCCAGGTCTTTGAGAAATCTGGTTATCGCTGCTACACAGGGAGCTGCTGAGCCTTCAACATGGAAAAACCTGCCCTTGAGCTCTTTACAAATGTCACCTTTGTGAAAAGGGATGAGGGAGGGGGGTATCTGAGCATCCTGGAAGACAGGCTTGGGAACGACTCTGCACAGGGTGGATTTTCCCCGGTTCGGTGTTTTTTCACCCCACATCCACGGTTTGCAGCCCCCTCTGGGGAGCAGAGCCCCGAGGCACAGGACCAGGGCAGAGATGCTGGATGTAGGGCCAGGTTCTGAGGACAGGCTGTGCACAGAGACATCCCCAGGGCTGGTAAATCTGCAGGGACAGGGACATGTGATGGGGAAAGCAGGGGAAGGGGGAGCCCGGAGCCAGGCAGGCTTTTCAGGCTCACGATTTGCCCATACAAGGAGGGAAGAAGTGAGTCCTGTTCCATGTGAAGACCAGCGAGAATCCTCAAGCTTGCTGGCTCAGGCGTTTTGAGCTGCCCATAGAGAGTCAAAAAAGGATGAAAACTAGTGCTCAGAGCACCCAAAATAGTTCAAGAAAAAGGAGACCTGACAGAGAAAGACATAAGATTCAGCAGGAGATGAATGGACTATCAGCCAGAAGGTAAATGTTTTCTTTATTCTTCTCAACTCATGGAAGATTAACGGGCAGAGCTCAGGTCTTACTCCTACCCTGGGGAGTATGTGACCTGAACAAGCGCGTAAATAACAAGCTGGCAAGGCAGCTCACAGCCGTTCAGGGAAATGTTCACCGCTGTGCTCAAAACAGATGCTTGGAGTCATTAACAAGATGCCGAGGCCCAGGACAGCAGAGGGGAAGCCCAGGACTGAGGAAGCCTAGCACTGCCAGAGCCCACGGCACACCCACAATCAGGTCTCGGAGCAATCCCTCTCTGGGGGGAAGTCCTGACGCGTTACTGCAGTGGGACACCAAGCTGGAAGAGGACCACCCGCAGAAACTCTTCTCGCTGCAGGACAGCAAAGAGAGACCCTTCTGGCCCCCGAATACTCAAAATAATTCACAAGACCTGCCACAGAAGGCCATTTCCCCTTAACTGCTAGGGAGAGCGTCACATTGAAGGCTGATGCCAAGTATTTCTCTGTGTTCGATATGCGCATGGAGAGAAACCAGCCATGCTCTCACACACCAGCTCACCCTCCTTCGGGCAGTGCTGCTCCCAAAGGCTCTGCCCAGCAGATGGGGCAGCTCAGGAGAAACTATAAGCACCTGCTAACGGAGCGGCCAATGCTGCAGCCTACATCAATGATATGGAGCAAAACAGCAGGACAGCATGAAGAACTGTTAAAAAGCACAAGAGCTGTTGGTCTAAAGGTGAACCAACAGCAGCTGGAAGTGTTTACAGCAAAGCAAGGGTTGCTGTTATCTGCACACAGATTCAGAAGTCAGAACGCTCACGATGATCTCTAAACAACGAATGCTCCTCACACAGCAAATTAGAGTGAGAGGGACGCTGCTGCAGGGACAGAACCTTGCAAGCAGAGCAGTCGAGCTGCTGCTCGAACGAAGCTGCTGCTTTCTAGCACCACGGCTGGTCTTGAGAATGGCAACAGCTCACTTAGAAACACAGGCCAAGGTCAAGACATGAGCAGTTTGGACAACAACCTCAGTTAATGGGTTTACTAGCACTATATGAAACTCGATATTAGATTAGACAGTTAATGTTCCCCGTTGATGTTATATTCGACTGGGAAGGAAAGATGTAGGGAATTAATTCTTTAATAGATTATGGCACTGGCTGGTGGGACTGGCTGCTACACTACACAGCGGCTGACCTTTTGCAGTGCTGCTTTATTAGACATTAGACAAGCAGCAGCTCTAAATCAGGCTCCTTGGCTTCGACCAATTCCTGGACATCTATTTGGGTATTGCCAATAACCCTAGAATGGAAACAATTTCTGTTTGGAAAAATCGTATGCCACCTCCAAGAAAACCATTGCTTCTCCCTGGAGAGGAGAGGGAAGGGAAAAGGGAAACTGCAGAAATTCAGTATGCCTGTGAATTAAAACCAGCAGGAATCATTTAGCTGCATCCGCTAAATTTAGGATGCTCAAATCCAGCTCAGTGAGCTGTCTGTCAAGTGTTTGGAGAGAAGCTGGGATGCCAAGGTGAGGGGGCTGCGTACGGTGTGGTTCTGAGATCAGTGGGACAGACCTTCCTCATTCACTCACTTGCTTTTTCTGCAGCTGCAGCAGAGAGGAAAAGAGCTCCAGGGACCACTAAGACTTCTTCTGAGTCTTTAACCGCAGCCCTGGTGCTCCCAAGAGCCCTTCCCTGCCACTCCACCACATGCTGCCTGCTCAGCAGACTTCTCCTGCCTGACCTCTGAAGGAATCAAGCCGTTTCTCGCCAGGCCTTGGTTCAGCAACCAGCTGAACCAGCACATGCTGGGTGTGCCGGCAGGGAGACGCGCTCCCAAAGGGATCCACCGCAGGTGACAGCGGCAACTCCACCTTGGGTGACAGCCAGCAGATGGGTCCCACATGCACAAGAGAAACCCTGAAAAGCCCTTCCTCTCCCATCACCAAACTCACTGCTCCTTTCCAGGGAGAAATCACCACAGCCTGGTTATCACCAATACCACATCTCGCTTTTTTTTTATTATTATTTGTTGCCATCTACAAAAAAGTGCTAAAAATAGCTGGAGGAACAAAGCCGGAGCGTTTTGCAGTTGACTGGCAAATAGCAACTGTCATAACCAGCAGTGCCCTGGGGACCGGGGCTGCGGCAGGACCATCTCGTGCTGACGCAGAGCCGCACACAGAGCAGATTAACAGGTGACGCTTGCCAGCCTTTTGTCTAAAGGGCACAAATCCTCACGGAGCCTTTTGAACAGGGAAGAGAAATTCAGCCTCTCCTCTGGCCCTCTGCTTTCACTCACCATGATTCATGGGCTCTGCTTGGCCACAGCCGAATGAGAAGGATTTTAATGAAGTTAAAAATTACAGGTTTTGCTGTGGGATTGGTTTTAAGTTGAACGGGATTCTACTATTGACCTGAAGGCACAAAGAGAGCACAGGGAGGTCAGTGACACCTCCGGGGTGTCAAGGACAAACAAAGGACATTTGCTGGACCCACAGAACACGGTCCTCAGCTGCAGGTGAGGAAGCAGAGCAGGGGCAGCAGCAGGACAAGGCTACTGGTGTGGTCTCTGAGCCCACCGATGTGAAGCAGCCTCAGCAGAAACCTGCACCAACACTAATTTTGTCTGCACAGTTCGACCCCAAGGCTCGGCACAGGCTGCAAACCCCATTCCAGACACATGCATAAAACTGGCATTTCTAAGCCCGAGCTGCTCCCGGCACAGCAGCCCGCTAGCACTGATGCCTGAAGGCATCGCAGCGTGGAGACACCTTGGGACAGCAGGGGACAACTGCTCCTGCTGCAGTCGTTTGGACACCCGCGAGAGGGAGACAAGACCATGCAGACACGGTCCTGCGAGGCTGCAGCCGGCAGGCAGAGCCCCGAGCCCAGCCCCGCAGCTCCAGCGACGCCCCTGCGCAATCCCCATGCAGAACATGCACCTAATTACCGTTCCCCACTTCATCAACAAGGTGACTGCATGAACAATTTGTTTCTTTTGTGACACGTTTATCTGCAGAATGAAGCTCTGTGTTCGCCCAGTCTTAGGAACCACGTGCTCAAACTGGGGCTGAGATTGCCTAGATGTTCTCCTTTTTAAACACAACATTCATAATCCTGATTATTCAGGAAATCTGTGCGGCAGTCTCTGAAGACTGTGCTCCTGCGCCGCACGCTGTAGGTCAGGGCATATGAAATCTGTCCTCTGTAGTGTAATTTAAGAGTGGCTTAAAGGCTCTTTGCCAGCTGCTTGCTTTTCCGCTCTTTCACGGTAGCATCACTTCCCGACCTACCCATTGCAAAGATCCGTGCCCTTCCTCTCCACGTGCAAAGCACCGAGCAGTTGGTTCCTTCAGGGCAAGGTCGCTTTTCATCAGATATATTCAAGTGCAGAACTAGCCTTTCCAAGTTCGCTTGTAAACTGATTGGCATTGGAAGGTCTAGACGGACAACGCTGATTTTGGTATAAAATGGTATAAAGAAAATTCAGAGCACCTGTGCCAATCCCTCTCACATTGCCTACGTGGCTCTGCTCAGCCTCTCCCACACCCCCACCCATCATTTGCCAGACATTAGCATGCAGAGCGTGTAACAGCGCAGACACATTTAGGGAAAATGTATCATTAATTTCTTTTCCTGTCCATGCAGAGTTTGTCTGACCTCTTTTCTAAATCTATTTTTAAATTGCTTCTGGGACTCGGTATGCCAGGTATACCACCCTGCTGCTGCAAGCGCCTGCAGAATCAGCTTGTCAAAACCTTGCAAAACTTGCAGGAAATACAGTAAGGCGGCATCTGCACAGGTCACCGGTCCACACGCAGGTCCCAAGGCCAGAGCAGCTTTATTTACATCATTCGTGACAGCTGCTTGTCTAACCTGTTCTTAAAATCCCTCCCTAGAGAATTTATTCCTGTGCTTTGCTTTATTTATTCCTTCCAAATCTTTTTCCAGTCGTTCCTCTTTGCACAGCAGTCCAACACCATCTGCGAGTTACCAGTTCGAAGCAGGGACCAGCGTTATTTCCTTTCTTTTGCCCTCGATACAGCGCTTTGTAATTCTCTCTTACACCACCGTGGGACTGGTCTCGATTGTACCAGCTTGTAATGGCTGCACACTGGCTGCTCCCTCTGCGCAGAAGACATGCAGAGCGAGGTACTCATCTCCTCCCTTCACAGGCTGGCTGGGACACCCTTTTGTCAAGAAGCTCTGCCAAGAAGAGGGGTGTTCTGAGAAGATTTCATGTGTGCGTCCCCCAGGGACCAACCCCCCGTTACTGCCTCTCTTTCACACTTGCACACCTTGACTTTGGCAGAGCTGCGCTGCTCCACTGCTGGCGGTTCAGCCAGGTGGGGTGGTGGCAAAGCCAGCCAGCTCCAGCGCAGCCACCCCCCGACACACCCAGAGAACAGCTATTTTCAGAAGATAACATTTTGTCTTGTGCTTTTCATGGATTTATTCACACTATCCACACAACCGCCTATTTGCCATCAACTCAAGCCTTTAGAAGCAATACGCTCTCGCAGAGGTGCTCCGCTGTGTCTAGTATGTACATGGGATGTGTTTGGGCCCAGGCTTCAGAAATTATTGTGGTGTTCCTGTAAATTCTCTAAAAGACAGGGGGTTTTGTCCTCTTTGTGCACAAGGTTGCAATTAATAAGCAAGTCGCGCAGGCACAGCCGTGCAACCGAATGCTTTGACTTGCACAGCTGAACTAACAAATGTGCTGTACTTCTACATCCAACGCACAGCTACGCTCTCCAGCTTTGTCTTTAAAAACCAGGGACAGCACCACATCTTCCTTCATCCAGAAGGAAGGGGGGGAGGGGGAAATCTCCTCTGAGACTGATAACATATTTGACAGTTATTTTATCTGAGCATAAAAAAAGCCATCAGAACTCCAATCTCAGGGAACAGGAATGCACTGTGTAACAATCACACTCATCCATATTGCATGTTAAGGTCTTTTAAATCGCATCTTGCATGCAGAAGCCAAGTAGATGTCTATCAGCTAAGGAGGAAGGCAGAACTGGTTAATTTAACATCCACTGCCCCATCTCTAAAATATTAATGGTGCACGTGAGGAATTATTAATGCAATGCACGTATGACTACAGTGTGAGGGACTGGGCACACAGCCCCTTACCCCACCGAAGGCGATGCGGATGCTGCAGGAGCCTTCACTTTGGCTGGAAAGGTTTCCTAGGAGCACCTATCCCTGCGGGACCCAAACCCAAGCTAACCCCACCGACCGCAGCCCTCTCCTCTGCCAGGCAATAGCCCTGTCTCTGCCTCTCAACAGGCTCCGCTTCTCTCCCGGCCACGCCGCTTTCTGTAACATTTTTAGCACTGTGATGCGCTGCCTTACGTGCTGTAACACACTGTACTCCGCTCGCGTATCCGATTCCTTCTGCTGCATGAATTCTGCCACCTAAACGGAGCTATAAAAACTAGGCAGCGAATTATGCACAAAGACCTCCCCCATTCCCTTCCCCACCTTACCAGGCTAGCTCCGTTTTTAGCAATCGCAAGTCATCTCAGATGCGCTGAATAAAAGATAGCTACTTGCCTTCAGGGAGTAATTCTGCCTGTTCTCAAGAGGTTGCTGAAGGTGGGTTTCACTCCATTTACTGCTGTACTACAGCTCTCAAGGTCACATCGTCTCCCAGCCATGCTGGTCAAGCTTAATAGCACAAAAACAGGCTGCTGCTGAACAGGCTGGCTAATTTCTTGGCGTATTACAGAAAGAATCTCCAGGCCTTTCCCCTTTTCCATCCTGAAAGGTCTTGATTTCTTTCCTGAATTGTATTAGCAACGCATTTCATTACATTTTATAAAAGGACTTGGATAAAAGGAGAGCCCTAAAGATAATTTGCCCTAAAGGAGTCTAGAAGTCCCCTGGCTTTGGATATCGAAAAAGAGGCATTCGATGAACCTCCTGGATGGTACGTTTAGGAATCAAGCGTTTTGGCAATTCTTTAATGACAATGGATAATTTTTGGTGAAGGAAGGTGAATTTTCACATGGCCATATGGTCACAAGCCAGGCCTGTATTTTCTCCACCTTCCTTTCAGTTCCTGCTCCACAGCGAAGCAGAGGAGGGCAGGCAGTTCTCCCAGCCTAAGTCCCAGCGTTGGTTCACATCAGCCCTGTACGCCCAGATGGGAGAACCAGTACAAGGCGCAGTTTACAGGAACAGCACGAGGGAGAACAAAGATGCCCATGCCACTAGCACGTGTGCCAGGCTGCATTCTGCCTCCAGCCTTCGGCGCAACGGTGGCTTCAGGTGGGACCCAGGCTGGTGCTGACCTCGTGATGGGGGCAGAGAGATGATACGGCTAACAAGAAGATGCTTCCTTGCTGGACAGGCAGACTCATCTCCAATAATACAAGTACACTGCTTTAAGTTTCTGCTAGTCATGACCTGCTGTGCTTTTGTAAGGTAAAAAAATCACCTTCTCTCTCCACAACTTAATCACTTCAGCAGCAGCCAACAAGAACAAAAAAGCCGACAAGTACCACTTATTAGGGACACTACGGCAGCTAGCAATCTTTTGTTCCAGGTCCATTTTTGTCTTTCTGCTCCATTTTCAGAAAGGAAAGTGGTTGGCAGGAGTAAGTTATACATAAGTCCAGAACCTATTGCTTCTGAGTGTTGTACATGGTCTCGTGCAGCTGCAGCAAAACCCAGCCAAAACAAGATGTAGGCTGTGCAAGAGCCAGGATGGAGCTGGAGATCTTCGCTGAATCTGTGAGTTATTCCTATATGCAGAATTTTATCCTTGCAGTGATCTTGGTGTCCTGAGACTAGCTGGTAGGCACTTTGCTAGAGTGGGTAACTGTCCTCTCATGTAGATTTTTAAGTACATAGATGAAAATACTCACTGCTGTAGGAATTTGTAACCAGTACTAAGATTGGTCTGGATGAATTATGAATGGAAACATCTCTGTGTGTGAAAGCACAACCACCGCAGCAGCAGCAAACCTGTCCTCTGATTACAGGAGGACAACAAATTTCAAGAGCATATCGCTTCCTTAGCCTGTCTGAAGACATCCTATGGCCATAAAGATGCCCCAAACAAGGAAACAAAAAAGGTGGCAGCACTGCATAACAACTACGAAGCCAAAAAACCAAAGACCCTGAGATAAAAGATCACCCCATAGTAACAACAGGTAAGTCCTAGAAAGGGTAAATAAGAGTCCCTGAGCAAGCCCGTCGTGAAGAGCAGCTCAGAAGACATGGCATGATGGTGTCCGTGGTCCCCAAGCCTGGCTACAGCACCTGGACGCACGAGGCTTGGTGCCTGCACGGGGCGGTGAGAGCACGAGCAAGTGAAACTGAGGAGCGTCAATGACTGAAAACAGTTTTGTTTAGAATAAATATCACCTTTTCCTTCTATATGGTCTCACATTAAGTTTTATTATATTAATTTCCTACACTGGTGCACAACCACTGTGCAGTATAAAAGCTGGGTAATATACCTGGGGAACTTTTGTACGGCAAAAAATTAAACGGAGCAGCGTGTTGACACTGTCAGCACTTACTGACATGCGCACAAGCTTGAATTTCAGGGGACACATCCTTTAGGCTAGCTAATCTTTGGTATACTGCATCTTCAGGTAAAACCCTAAAGGGAGTATTTTCTTGAAGGAGGGTCTAGTGTATCTGAGGAGAATTATATCCCTACATAATAAGCCTCACCATTAGAAAGAAAAAACTGGGTTTCATGCACAAAAAGCAGTGTTGCTCAAAATCACGCACTGTAAAGAATTCTTTGGCTGCGATGCTTTGCACCAGCCCTGAGCAGCTGTGGATAGCTGCAGCCAGCTTGCCACAACGAACAGGAAAGCAGTCAATCCACATCACTTGAACAGCACGTTTGTATGACTGACAGCAGGTATTTTAAGATCTTCTGCAGCAAAGTTTCACCAAATCTTTGATCATTTCAGTGTGCCAGTTTTAGAAGCTGTCCTTCTAGGCCTTAAATTGAAAAGGATTATAAAAACATACAGAACTTGGGAAAACAAACCCACTTGGAAGATGAGGTTTTGATTCCATTTTCTTTCCTGCATGAACATAGCAAAGAGACGCACGAGTAAGAAGAATTAGGACAACCTTGCCCTGCTGAAAACCAGGTTTTTGACAGTCACTGGTGGAAACTGTCTCTGACTTTGGTTTCTGCATCCATCAGAAACTTGGCACTAAAAAGAAAGTTAACTGGCCACAACTAACACAGTCGTACGAATCTTCATTTTGCCTCCCTGGGAACACAGCTACAGCAAACAAGAAAGTTCAAGAGAAATCTGATTTAGGAGAATACACTTCTGTCCCTCAAAGCGGTTCCCCAAACAATTCCTTCCTTTGCTGCAGGAAAAGACAGCAGCAAAACTGCCCTCCCATCACGTTTCAAGAGAATAGAGCCCTGTCAGCTCTTTGTACTCTCAGCCTTGTTTGCTTATCACTTGCAGCTCAGACAGACGGCTGCAATTCCCACCGGCTTTCCAGAGATCATCAATTATCCCACCTAGGAACAAAGCATCCAGGAACCACTTAATCACACTTTTCAGAGAAGTAAGAGGAGAAACCATCCCATCCCTGGCAGAGGGGCTGGCAAGGATGTTCTGGCAGCGTTCGAGGTTGGAATACCAAATGTTAGACTTGTTCTAATAAAGACATGTGGATTGCCAGACAGGGTTTTTCTTTGTGGAGCCGATAGCTACGTGCCGCCTGCCTTCATGGTAAAACCGCACTGTATGGGTGCAGTATTTTGTTGGCAGAAACATTCTCTCTCCAGGAAAGCACAATCAAAGCAGCCAGCATATGCAATGATAGGACACAGACCTTTCGAAGAATTATACCCCTTCCCAGGAGGGTAAGCTATGTAAATATAAAGAGAAAAGAATTCTACTCTGCATGAAAGTAGATTCTTGCCCCACATTGCCAAGGGACTGAACTTAATCAGTAATCCTCTGCCTGTTGTAGCGGAGGCAGAACTCCAAGCCACAGGACTGTGCTGGTGCAGCAGGAATATTTCCCTGGAGACAGCAGCTCACAGAAGAGATAAGGTACATCACAGCTTTGGAGTGACAACATTGCTGTCGCAGCCTGTGCCTCATTACTATTTCCAACCTTCAGCACAGATCTGTGATGCCTTTCCAAGATTAGCCTACTTCTAAAGCTAAAGAAAGTCTCTTAATTTACAGCCTGTTACTTATTTAACACCAGAATCACATTAATTGAGAGCGCTTTTGGACTATCCCAGCATTTTAGCAGTACAATGTACTTGGGACATTACATAGGACTAGGGAGAGTGTAGTGATGCCAAGTGCGGCACTTGGCTTAAACAGAGCATGGTTTTGGTATACAAACATTCTGGCCTAATACCTAGAAGCACAGAATCTGATGGTATATATTGCCTCTTTTTATACAGAGGGTTTTTTTCGCCTCCAAAGATTCCCATGAATGGTCATCTTAATGAAATTATTACTATCTCCATATATGGCTTCAAAAAATGGAAATACAAAAACCAGAACTGGAGACAAGTCAGCACCCAAAGTTCTGGCCTAAGGATCCCCTGCTTCGCGTTCTGGTATAAAGCCTAAACGCCACCAAGTGTGTTAGAACTCTTCCTGGGATCAAAAACCATTTCTAAAATACATTCTTCTAGGATACTCACTCAGATGAAACAAAAGAAAGTTTGTTACCAAAAGAATACACAGGCTTCTAAATGTGTATTCTGGTATCAGAATGATTAGTTTGCTACTTGCATCCTTTTCATCACCTTGGCACATTTTTTCCCCCCAAAACCAAAAGGCTATTTTGAAACAGGGAAGATGGACAGCTATTGTGCAACATTAAAGACTGCTGGCTTATAATTTATTACCAGTAATGAGCCTCAGCTATTCACTCTGAATTATTCTTCTAAAGGCAAAGCGGTTAAAAGTAATGGGTATCTGCTTCAGCTCAGAATAATGAGGACACTAAAAAGGTATATAAACAGCTAGAATATGTGCCAGCTATGCAGGCAGAGAGATCCGCTCTGCTCTAATTGAATGGGCAGTACACCTACAGCATGGGCAAGTCAGAAGAACACATCATCTATCATGCTGGAGGAAAATTAATAGGTCTAAGAAGAACGGCGCATCCCACAAGTGATTACCCAGTTCCCTTTCAATGACTTACTTTCCCTCTGATCCATAGCTGTTCATGCTGTCCTCAATGGACTCATGGCTGGCTTGACGGACGGTTCGGCTGGGCATTTCGACAGCCAGCCCAGTTTCTGTGCTCCTTTGGATGGCTCCTTTGAGTCTCCGACCATCCCCATCTAGGGACAAAAGGGGAGAAAAGGCAGTCAGCTATTGTTCACTGAGCTTTTTGCAATGACAGAGTCAAGGAGAAGCAGAGAAGGTCTTTCACAAGATCAGCCTGGCATCTGGCAGCCAGGCAGTACTTTGCTCTCATGCAGCGTTTCGTTCCTCAGCCCTGCTTCATCAGCAGCTCCCAGTCATCTCTGGAACAAACCCAGTGCTCCAGCAAGCCAGGGCCCAGCAGAAACTCAAAACATACATACCACCCTACCTACTCCGACCATTTGTACCAATTAATTATGCATCGAGCGCAGGTGCATGCAGGCACACAAGCTGGCTATACACAGAGCTACCCAGTTTGGGACCAGAGCAGCAGTAACCACGGGCAGAGCTGACGTGTACAGCCTGACCATGCCTCGAAATGTTTCCTCTATCCCTGTATGTTGCTGCCCAATATATACCCACGTTGCTCCCAGACTGTGTGGAGCAGCAAAGAGCCACAGCTCCTGGTGAGCATCAAGGGAGTAGAGGGGAGGAAGAGGCCAGGTAGCACCAGAGGTGCTGTGAAGGCAGGAGCCCTCCCAGATGGGCCACAGGGGAATAGCTGGGCACAGCCAAAAGATCCCCTGGTGGCATTTGGAAAGGCACCAGCAGCAGAAAACCCCAGAGGGGACGATTCCCCTTCGTATACACCCTCGGCCAGAGCGCAGAGGGAATTAAGTAGGTTCTGGTTCCTCCTGGGTGCAGTCTTCAGAGGCTCAGCCCTCTGAAATTAACAGCTGCTATTTTCATCCTCCATCTCTAGCAGTCTGTTTCTCGGAACAAACCGCGTTATGTAATGAATATGTAATGAATACCATTACTATTAATTGCTTTAGCCGGTGTTACGAAGCTCCAGATTTCATCCCACATACAGCACTCATCCTGAAACACATCTGCTACAAGTTTTCTGAACAAAGCAGAAAAATCCTTTAAATCCATTACAGATGCCTGCCCGTTAACCTGGATTCAGGCAACAAGGCTCTGACCCACGGTGCTCTCAGAAACCCACCAGCTTTCTGAGTACCACGCCTGGAGAAGAAATGACCCAGCTACTGAGTCTATAGAGCTCAGGATCCCCAAATATTAAAGAAAACCTTTAGTTCCCAACTACTTTGGAAATATGAGGGTATCTGTAAGGACCTGTCTAAAACACGCAGAAACTTGCTATTTGTGTAACAAGCTGCTTGACTTAAAATACTTTTCTTTAGATTTTGGTGTCAACAGGCATTTAAAAAAGAAAAAATTCATTAAGATACTAGAAATGCTTCCTATCCTAATTCTCAAATTATACCTATGCTGAAACACAACAGACAAAAATTCTCCTTTAAATAAGCTATAAAGTCCCTTTTCCTCTGGTATCATGAGGTTTCCAACCGGGTAAACGTGTTGGCCCCAGGGCTCTGTACCAGCTGCTGTCCCCACATATGGTACAGCATGCGTATGCATGTCCCTATGGGCTAAGGGGAGAGAATATGCATGTTCTGGGTTAAGATTAACTACAGTTTGTATTGTTTGTGTGCCTAGAGCAATGTACGAAGCATGTTGTATAAATCAGGAAGTTACACAAACGTGAAACATATTTTTAACGTGCTTTCGAAATCCAAATCTTCAGGCAAGAATAATAATATAGGCCTCAGTAAAAGCGAAGCCTCGTGAAACAGCCTTACCTACTTGCCCAGCCACTGCAGAGCACCTTTCCAAGCCCTGCACAGCTCGCTGGATCCTCGGATGGGGCTCCCAGGTTCCTTTCGGAGCGCACCCCGCAGCCTTGTGGGCAGACCTGATGGCCCATTTAACCTGTCTCGCATTCACCTCCGTAAAACAATCGTTTTGCCATCTATATCCATCAATGCCCGTCCCTCCTTCACACGTACACCCTCAGAATGCTCATCCCTCTGCGCCTTTTAGGTCAGTCCTTACGAGAGCCTTGGCAGGCAACCGCAGTGAAAGCAGCAAATGACATCCATGTAGGAAACAAATAAAAAAATCCCGTTTCCCAACGCTGCAACATCTCTTTAAAAAAAGGTAAATCTCTATTTCCCCAGTCTAACGAGATGTGCCTGGAGACATTCACACGTAGAAGACTACGCATCCACATCTGGCAACAAACAAGAGGCTTGGGACAGTGCAAGGCTTCAGAGCAAGCCAAGGTGCGCGGTGCTGTGAGCCCTCTCCTGAACCGGAGCTACTGACACAAAGCAGAAGGGCCCAAGGACAAGGAAAGGCAGCACTGTGGGAGACGGGCAGTACCAGAGCACGGTACCGGAGGCGGTTCAGCTGGCACGGGGCAAGTTCGGGCTGTAGCACCATACACATGGCTTTGTCCTGCTGGTTTCTAGGAGTGGGTGGTTTTCCAATATTCCTGATTGTTACACCTGTGACACACGGATATTCTGATTTTATATATATATATCTAATGGAGAAACTCTGGAAAACAAGACGACAGAAACAGATGACAAGAATCCCTCGTTCCTCCCTCCTTTTCCAGTCAGATATGCACAGCGACTCCTGCATCTCACAAACCATCTCCCATTATTCCGGAGAAAGGTTGCTCCAGCCTTTTTCCCCCTCCAGTCTCTTTCTGCCAGAAGTTTCCCTTGAACAGATGGGGAATAACCTATTTTGCCAAAAAGGCGAGCTCCCAAACCACCGCGGCCAGAGTCAGGACTGAAACAGGGTAAGAGATGAGCATAAGCACCAGAGATACCATCAGAAATGGGATTAAGGTTCCTAAAAAACTACCCACATAAACCCTTTAGTCAAACTTTACCTGCAGGCAGCGTGTAACATAAATACAGTGGTTTAACCCCCTCAGTTGAGAGAGAAAGGCAGATCAGAAGCAGCACACCTGGAACGGGTCAGTGCAGAAAGGAAATAAATATGGACAAAGCCGCACTGCTCGTCTGCGGATCGAAAACGTTTCACAAGCAATCATCACCTCCGCTGGCCAGTGTGGAGCATCCCGTGGGGGCTGCGCCTCCTCCCTTGCCTGAAATCTTCTGCTTCAGCACCTTTGCAGACGAAGAAGGTAAATGATATGTGTCTATGTGGGTGTTGCCTGGCAAAACCATTTGTCTTAATTTAGTTGTTAGCGGTATCTGGAACAGGTAAGAGTAGTATCGACGTTTTCTGCAGCGTCACCAGATTTATCCCCTGCACCTTTTCCAGTTAAGCAGGAAACAACAAAGGTTAAGCAGCCGGTCAGGCCTGCGATGCAACATGCAGCTGAAGAGCAGATTCTGCTTCAGAATGACCTTGGGAACAAGACATTTTTTGCTCAAAAATCCCGGATGAAGATACATGGCACCTCACAGAGGCCAAGAACCAGAAGGGACCAGCAGACACTTGGCCCAGTTCTCTGTGTTGACAGGCATTTAGATTTTGCTCACTTCAGCCAAACATTTTACCTTTGGCTAAAGAATATCTTCTAAAGAGCTATCCACTGTGGGTTTGAAGATACCGAGAGATGAAGAATCTGCCATTTGCCCATGCAGTTTATTTTACTACCTAACATTTAGAGACGTGACTTAAACTGAAACCAGACGAACTTTCACCCATCATGGTTTTTACGCCCTTCACCACCGCGAGGGCTGCTCTGTGTTCTCACCGTAAAGACTCTTCTGCAGCGTAATCAAGTCATCTCCCAATCTTTTTTGACAAGTTAAACAGACCGAGCTCTTTATGTTTCTCATGCTCTGGCATTTTTTTCCTCCTGCTCTTGAATCTTTTTAATGACCTCCCCAGATTTTAAATGCCCTTGTGAGAACGTGCACAGCACTAGAGACTGCATTTTAGTGCAAAAACATGTACAGAGGTAAAAAATCAGCTTGTACTCTCTTCTTCACTGCTTCTGCTGGCATCTCCCAAGATCACAGTAAGCTCTTGGTATAGCATCATACCTCGCCTGGACCAGCCCCTCCTGCTGGTATGACCTTGTAGAAAATTATATTAAAATACATATATAAGACAACACATTCTATTTGAAAAGAGAGAGCAAAAAGTCCGGACAGCTCTATAAAACTCTCTCACCCTCTATACTATTTACTTTCCTTCTAATGTGCATATTGCCCGTGAATTTAGTGTGGTTTAAACTCATGCTTCCTCCAAATCAAATGAAAAAGCTGAATAGCACCAGGCCTTCAAAAGAGCCTCTTGCCTTTGAGGCTTTTTCTTGACAACTGCTTTTTGAAACGTTAAATAAGTTTTTCTTCTACTTAGCACTATCACATTTTTAGGGTCATGTTGTTCTAGGACAAAACCCTTACATACTTATCACATTTACCCAGATACCTGCTTCTACTAAAACTCGGGAGGAAAAACATGTCTGACAAGACCCATTTTCCCTAAACCCTTCTTGACTGGTAATAATTATATTCCATCATTTAATTCTTTATTAATTGGATCTCATTACCATGTTTCCCCTAATTCTGTCTGAGTGATATCAAATCAACTAACCAAAAGTTCCCTCCAGACAAGCCAAGAATGGATGAAGTAAGGTGACCGTGCAGGTGCCATGCATAGCACAGAGCATCCTCTGCAGAGTTCCCTTCCTTAAATATTCCTTTCAGCTGTCAGCCGCATCGAGAGGCAGCTCTTCTTAAGGACGATGACGTTCCTGTGGCAGAACTGACCACCACCAAGACCTGTATTTGCCTTAAATCTCAGGGGTGGGAAAAATAAGAGCAGCATTGTCCCCTTCCCTCCCCCAAGGAAAGGGTCACCATCTCTCACGTCCTCTCTATGTCAGTCTAACATACGACTCTTCGAAGCCCTTCCTCTCTGCTGCTGACAGCTCTCTCCATGCTCTGAGGCCAGCAAGTCTTGAAAAATCTATGCGAGTTCTGCAATAGCTCATCACAAGGTCATGATTATATAACTGTTGCTCCTACACAGAATTACTCTATGATAGATGTTTATTGAGTGCATGTTTCTGAGGGACGGAGCGTGCCCCTTGCACTGTTGTCCTTACGCTACCTCCTCTCTTGTCGCCTCCTTTTCCCCCACCCAGGTACTTGGTACCTTCCTTCTCTTTTCCTTTCTGTTTTCAGTTTTCTTCTCCATGTTCACTCAGTTTCCTGGATGCTACCAACACAAAAAAACCCCAGCATGATGCATGTGCTGCAGACCCTCCAACACTTTAGAATTAATTGATATTGATTTAACCCTGAGATTAGGAATTGACTGAATTTCAACTCGATCAGATTCGCTCCTAAATTAACCAACTGCTTCCGAGCACAGAACATGTTGGTACCCAAAGCACATGGCCAGGCAGCACCAACACGGGCCACGCAATACACACCAAGGGTCCAGCAGAACAGTCTGGTTTGGTTTTTTCCTTCCCAAACTCCACCTTGGGGTACAAAGTGGGAAGAAAGGGAAATCAGCTGGACACTTGCTTTCAGGTTGCATTTGTTCCCACTGCAAAGCTCTGGGCAAAATAACATTTTGTGTTTTCCAGGAAAGACTAGTCCAAGCCCAAGCAAAGAGACTGCATTTCTATTGCTTTTCTTACCCAAGCCAAGCAGCATCCATCGATCTGCATCCATACATGTCGCAGGGTATCGGCCTGGACACAGTCTGCTCTCTGGCTTCACATCTGGGTTCCTCAGCAAGTGAATTATCTGCTTTGCTCCAAAATAAGGCCCAGGTACAAACCAGCACTTACAAAGTGTGGAGAATTGATAGCCCCAGTGGGGAAGTAGAGAAAACCCCACGCAACAGAGTTGATACCCCCTTTGGAGGAAGTTGCAGATCATGGAGAAGCAGAGGTGAGCTGAGGGCGATGAATGTCTGTGACAGCAGAGTGCATCTGCAGTCAGCACCCAGGGGTGCCAGGGGCGTGTGGCCGGGTGGACAGGACCCAACTGCCCGCAAAGGAGATACGCCCCGAGCTATGCAGCAGTGTACACCAAATCTGCCTGCTCCATCCTTGGCTCAAACACGGTCTCGCAAGCCCTTTCTTTTCCCACAGCCATAAATTTCGCTCTGAAGGTCAAAACCAAAGAGCTGAGTCGTGCTTTCTTCTCCAGGAAGATCTGCCCCAGAGAAAAGATGATGTGTGTCAGTTTGGGGCTGAAAATGAAGAAGGGAAAACACCAAGCACCCATCTGGATATTATCGCCTGCTGAGATTAGGAAGAAGGTCCCCAAGTCCAACAACTGGTCTTTGGCATGTCTGTGGGTAAAAGTCTCAGCTCAGCACCCCGCGAGACCATTGGAGCGCTGACCATTTTACCTACTTCTTATTTTCAAATACTCTGGGAAAAGAGCCAGTGCATTAGCTTCTCTGCTTCAAACTTTGTCACTGCATTGTTGTTCCTAACGGGTTTAAAAATAAAAGATTGTTTTCTGTTTAGTCAGATGCTGAATCCCTACAGACGTGTTAAGATTCGTGTGCCATGAATCAATTCTGGGATGAATAAAAGAATTCCATCGTTCAGCTTCAAAGGGAAAAAAGAAAAGTCTTCCCATAGCCTTGCATGAATATCCAACACCTGCGACAGCCTGGCACATGCTGAGCAGAGCGGCTGTTGGGGTGGGCAACGCAGGCCCTTTTACATCGGTGTCTGTGTTTGGAGCAAGCCGTGCTGCTCTCCTAAGGGCGTGCTACTGCTGAGGCAAAATAAATAAATAAATAAATAAATACTGGATTGTCATTTCAGAATGCAGTTTAACGAGATGAACTCAATCTCATCATGCCTGGCAAGCTCTGACATCCTGCCAAGCATTCCCGACATCAACATCCTAATGGAGTGTGAATTATGAGCACCTAAAGAGGCAGTTTGTACTGTGCTCCAGAACACGCCAGGCTATTATCACAGCCTGAATAATCCACCAGAAATGACAGAAAATGGTTGGGGATAAGCAGGGAAACTAATCAGGCTGCCTGCTTCATTCCCCTTGTCCTAGTTTCAGACACTAATAAAATCACACCCTTTCTTTCCAAATTAAGCAGAAAATCTTCTATGGGATGGGGAAAAAAAAAATTCAGCATGTTAATTCTTAATCTGTGCGGATTAAGTAGATCCACAGGGTTGGGAAAGGTCAGTCAACTCTTCTTGTGAGAGCCAGAAAACAGTAATATTAGCAACTATTTGTATTGCTGTGACAGGTACAGACCCCAGAATGCAGGGCCAGGACACCCTACCTGCACGGACAGCCCGTGGGGGTGCCAGCAAGGCACCTTCTCCCAACGCCCACCTGTAGCACAGTCACCAACACGTCCCACCACTCCTGGGCCATGATGGTGTTTTAGCACACACATACACAAAACCTTTCTCTCATCCTCGCATTCAACCCTGCCTTCCCTCGCCCACACCGCCAGGCAGCGGCCGCACCCGTGCCCAGATACAGGCACATCCCAACTCCCCCCTCAATCCATATTTTTCTTCTTCCTCCTCACCATTAAAAAGAGGACCAGAAACCATCCACAGGGTTATTTTTATTAAGCAAGCCCCTGGCAGCAGCCTCCGAGGCTGCCTTCCCTCCTTCACCCACCAAGCTTGCGATGCACACCAGAAACCCTCCTCCGACCCGCAGACGGGCGACCCATTACTTGGCCGCGTGTGGCACGGGAGCTCTGCGAGGCTTCATAAAGCAACAGTCCTATTTTTAAAGCCTAACAGTAGCTTAATTTAGGTAGGCCAGAGCTAACCTTCTTCCTCTTCCTTCCTATAAACGCTAAAACGGGAACACAGATCCGCACAGCCTGCCCTCCCCTCCCACCACCCCAGCGAGACAGCCCTGGCAGAAGAGCATCTCGCCCTCCACACCTCTCCCACCCCACCGGCGCGGGCAGGGGAAGCACCAAACGGCACACATCGGTTTTTAGGTTTGTCTGTAGCTCCTAATAACCCCACAACCCTGCCCAGATCCCCAACTCCTCAGCTACTTCAGAGCGTTTTCTCCTCCAAGGTGGTCTGAGCAACAGCTTGATTTAAATCCGGCTCTGTCTGTATTCAAGCAAGTCTTCACCCCCAGTAAGATGTTCTCACCTCTTGTAGGCTGGCTGGAGCGCTGGTAAAGCACTGATTTTGCTTCCTATCTTCGTGAGATCCATTTTCATATTTTAAACTAGGGAAGTGTGATTTATTTTTTTTCCCTGCTCCTTTTGAGGTTAAAAACCAAATAGTTCCCAGGATACTATTTTTGATTTTGACCTTTTTGATAATTCATCTCTATCACAAAAATTAAATGGCCAAAATTTTCATTTTTAAATGTCTAAAGAAAAGTTCTGCAACTAACATGTAGCCAGGAAAATTACTCTGAGATGTTTGCCTTCACTGACAAAAGAGAGAAAGCTAAGGAACCAAAAGGTAAACATATATATTCCACTGTCAATGACTTTTAAACAGATTTTTGCCTACCATAAAAAATTGTTTAGCTTTCTGCCATAAAAAAAGTTGCAGTACCCTAACACTAACAAAAACGTTCGTTTCTTTCAAAGTATTTCATGGGAACTACTTCACAGCTAAATCCAACTCTGCAGAATTCTTTCCATGTCTCTATTTTGTTTGCAGCAGCGGGATCCAAATAGCTTCATCCGCTGGCTGCTCCCGCGTTTTTATTTCTCTAAGAGAATGGAAGATGTTGCCCCCTTCCCTTTCCCCCAACCTGCCATGCTTTGCAGGCAAGAGTCTGATTAAGTGAAATGCCCCCATGCATGCAGAAAATTAACTGCTGTAATATTTCTCCAGCAGCCCAGCAATGACATTTGAATCCTGCCCTGTCCGCAGGCCCAGGTCTCTGGGGACAGCCAAGCACGGGACTGCTGATGCCGCGCGTCTGGGACAGAAACGTCCCGGGCCCTTCTCCAGCTTCTGCTTCTTTTGTGCTTGGCCGAGGGCTGATGACTTTAAAAAAAATAAAAATTCTTACTATGATATTTATAATGCAATAAACCACATGTGTAAATACACGCACACATTCCGACTGCGCAGCAAGGAGGGGATCCAATCTTGCCACCTGTTGGATTTTGTGGGTTAAGGCTCAGCGAGAGTTTAACCTCCCCACTTCGGCACTCGCCCACCGCGGAAGCCCCGGGGCTCTGCTCGCTGCGTATGTGTCAAGTCAAGGGAAGTTAAGGTGATGGCCTCAGAGAACAGGTACATTTGGCACAGTCACAGGCAATTAATAACCATAAACAACTGATTTTCTTCAAACTACTACATTGTAATACTTACTCCCTAGAAAGCTGGGGGAAACGTCAGACACAGTACCACCCACTACCAATGCTTCAAGCCAAGAAGTTCAAAACTCTTAAAACTTTGCCAACCACGAAGATCTGGGCATGAGGAAAACGTGAAAAGCCAGAAGGTGGGCGGCCAGTTTGTCTGCCAGGGCCATCCCAGGACTTTCTTCATGTTATCTCACAAGGAGGACCAGACGTGGAGTCCATCTGTGTCCCTGTGGCTGGAAGTCCTCCGGCTGATCCACTCCAGTTATGAAGACCAGGAGAGGATCTCTACTTAGTTACAAGTGAGGTGAACCAGAACACTGTCCTAATTCTGCCATCCATCTCACACCACTAATAACTTTGAAGATGTTGCTTAAGTCCATGATCTGAAATATGAATGAGCCTGAGCTGCAGAAAACCTCTCGATTTAGAAAGAGGATCACAAAAATGAGGTGCCTTCACAAAAATAAAGCAGCTAGGAAGTGTCATTGTAGGAGAATAGAATAGAATANAGGATGGCTTGAGATGGAAGAGCTGCCCTGCCTACGCTTCACTAAGCCAGGAAGCTTTGCATGAGGGTGTTCTGCCCCTCCTGAGCCTGCTGAACCTGCCCGCTGGCTAACTGCACCTCCTGAAAGGGCCCAGCGTCCTGCTCTTCACTCAGCAACTCCTGGGAAGAAAGAAGTGGGTGAAATAACTTAGGCAGCCTGTTTGCAGGCTGTGTTTCCAAAAACATGATGAGGCCCGAGGTCACGAGCCCCCTGAAGCAACCAAGGTTTCTCAGAGAGGCTAACACACTTTTCAATCCAGGGGATTTATAATACTCAGCTCTAGGGTTTTGCTTTCACTCAGAATGTTACTTTTAAGCTGAGATTATATATCAGATCTTTTCTCCTGGTACCACTAATTTGCCTCATTCTCTCTACCCAGAGCCATCAGAGTCTTCCACCCCTCCACCAAACTCGGCTGAAACTGGAAAGTTTGCGCTACATTTATAGGAACAATGGAGAGAGGGGAGAGGAGGAGGTCAGGGCTCTGGCTTATGCATTGAATAATTGCTTCCCTCAAATTCACAGCTAGAGCAGGCAGAGTTTAGTTTTGGTACAGACCAAATTCAGGGGCAAAGAGCTGACAAGGCCAGATTTATTAACAAGATTTTTCCCTTCTCTTCTGTCCCACTGATGCTCTTTTAGTAGTGAGCCACTGTGTCAAGACCATGTGTGTGTGAACACAAAGAGTGAGCAACAGCCTTGGCACAGTGAATGAGTCATGCAACCTTTTGTTCATTTGTTATAAACACAATTAAAAATGCAGCCACGTTTCTTTAACAGGCATGAAGCCACAGAACCCTGGAGTCATTCATAAACTAGAATCACGGTGCAGAATCGCGTTTAGAATAGCGTTTGATTTGTGTTTAGTTTGGGTTGTAATTACTTCATATTTTCCTTAAGGAAATGAATGATCAAATTCACAAGGAGTTGACTTTAATTATACACACTGCTTAATAACTTGGGTCCATTTGGAGGCAATTATTTGATCTACTGTGGAAGCAGAGAGGGGGAGATGCTGGTCTGGTTTCCAGAGAAGTCAAACGATTTCAGGCATTCAGCTTCCACTTCCAGGCAATTTCACCAGATGATACAACTATCTGTGTCAGGCTTCACCAAAGGTGCCTGCATGTAATACCTGCAGCAAATGCTAAGGGAAGCAAGCAAGCCAGCACTTTTTTTTCCCCTCTAATTCTACACACTGCTTCGATCCACACAGAGACATCCTTTAACAGGTCCACCACCACGCAGTGCCCGTTCTGCCAGGCAGCTACTGCATCCCACCACAGGTGCACTAAAAGGAACCATTTTCTTCCCAAGCGGTACAAAGAACAGCATGAAAACCTCCGCTCGCAGCATGCCTGCGATGCCAAAGCGGTGAGCGCGGAGGGCGGCTGTGTTTCCCGAAAGCCTGGGGAAGAGCCCAGTGCTTTCTGGCAGGTGGAGAGAGGGTCTGGCACAGCAGCAGCCCAACTTGCTCACCGGCTCTTTCAATCCATGAGGAAGAGCTCTGCTCTTGCAAACGGATCCACTGCGCTCAGACCAGTTCTCTTGTACAGATCCCTTGCAGGGTCTGGGATCACTTTAATCCAGCCCAAGTGCCTGGTTCTGGATGGATGGAGTGACCATGATAATTTGGCTGCAGGCATCTCTGGCGAGCTGGAAGAGAGGATCAGGCTTCGATGCTCAGAGGCAGGACAGGACCAGCCACCACGTTGCAGCAGTACCTTACAACATGAAGTGATTCATGGTGACTAAGAAATCAAAGTGGTCAAAACACTGGGTTTCAACTCACAGCAAACAGCCCCGCCAATCACACATCACGGGTATCGTCAACTGGCGAGAAGTCAAACCGTTAGATGCAGAAAACACCATCCAATACCAAAACCAGAGGCACTGAAATTTAACCAGCCGCCTCCTTAAAAAAAAAACCAAAAACATAAAAAATTCAAGCAAAATTTTCACAGCCCAAACCCTGAAGAGATGCACGCAGCCTCTCATCCGAGCGATAACGTCTCCCACAGACGAACATGGCAGACACATAACTGCCGCCTACATCTGTCTCCTGCATGCACAAATGCAGCGCTCTGATATAAACACACCCCCAAATTATCTGAAGTCCATTGGGAAATTCAGCTCAACGTTTATCCAAGCAGAGCATTGAGCTTTCAATACAGGAAAAAAAAAAGCCCTTTGGCCAGAGCTGAAGAATAGACATAATGTCTTCATGTCTGCTGAAAGATACTGGAGAACATGGGAAACCGATCAAAGTATCATGCCTGGCGAAAGATTACCGAGGATTAGAGGGAAAAAAGCCATCAATGGAGCATATTAATATGTTTTAGGAACAATACCAAGATCTAGTTTTCCCAATTACCAACCATTAGACGCAGGAAGAATGAGTCCTTTGTCAAGAAGGGAGACACTGTGTTGTTCAGTATTGTATTAACTGGAATCTGTGTTAATCACTTGGTGTAAAACGGCCACGCACCAGCCCAGCTTCCCAAGAAGCGAATGGCTGTTCAGGGCATGGCTACTCCATGACAAATTCATGGCAGCAAGTTCACCAGAATCCCGTGATTTATATCAAATATTCCTAAATACATTTTGTAGAAGGCACAGAGATGAACAAAACCCTTCAGAGCACCTTGGTGATTTCTCAGTCTCTCTACGAGGGGAGCAGGAAAGAGAGCAGATGAAGAAATGTAAAAGGTACATACTTGTGACACAGCCAATATTGGTCTTGCAGACCACACTGCCAACTCAGGAAGATCAAACATGCACTACAGAGCAATACGTATGTTTATTTAGGAGTGAAAAACATAGTCTGAAAGTAACTAACACAAAAAGTTTGATGGGAACCTCTTTATAAAATATGCAGGCAACCACCGACCAACAGTAATGAAACAAGGTCAGGAGAGGACACCGTGCATTAACCTTATGAAGCACCTACATCTGCATAACTTGCTCTCTCCCTCTACTTGCAGTTAACTTTTACATTGCTATTCTCATGCTTAAAAGACCGGGCTGACAGCTGTGACATAAAGAGGCCTTGGGATTTCCTGGCAAGGTCGGAGAAGTTCGTTTCAGATGCAGCACAACCCCCTTCCATCACCGACCACACTCCGCTCCGTACAGCGGCCGCGGCAGTGACCTGTGTGCGTACAGCCACCCACCCCACCTTACGGGTACGGCGTGGAGTTGTGCCGCCGGGCACCAACATTCACACTCATTTCAACGTGGAAACAAAGGTAAGGAGGTAGGACGCACAGTACTGAAAGCAAACTTCAGTGAGAGACCCTCTGTCCTCACCCGTTCCCAGTCCCCATCACGAATCAAAATCACAAAGCGCTCAGGAGTGAAATAACGTCCTTCCCTCCTCCCGCCTGCGGAGACAGGAGTTCAGGGCTCCGTTTCCTTGGCAACAAAAAAGAGCATCACAACAGCCTCCTCGCTAGCAAATGGCATACAAAAATGTGTCATTTTTTTTCTCTCCAGTGGCTTTTATCACTAGGGAATAAGCCTGAACTCAGAACTCACCACTCAGCAAAGATGGAAACAGATAGCTACTATTGCTATTTAAAACTAAGTATCTCTGGAGCCTTTAAGCTTGTCCAGAGATAGGTAGCATGTAAGGGATTTTCATTTATTAAGTTTGAAAAAAAAAAAAAGAAACCCACCTTGCTGAAGTTCACTTTTAAAGACAAATTATAGAACTTGATGAGTTTGGGGAAAAAAAAACGTAGCTCATAAACTTAAGATCTGTATTTTAGATTCTGTTAATATTCACTTTTGAAAAGCATTAGAAATGAAGATTACAAATTTAATAATGTAACAGACGGGAGGAATTATCCTCCTCCCCATATAAAAAGGCAATTTGTTCTTGCCTATAAATTGACGTTCTATTACTGCCATTAAATCAGCATAATGTGCTAAAATTAGTGTCTGCCCCACCACAGCTCTGTGGCAACCCACAGTCAAGAACTCGTCACGCCAAAAAATCAAGACGACATCCTAATGAGGCAGGAAGGGCAGTGGACACCGCTCCCTGCCAAGGAGGGGGTATCTCCTTGCTGTAGGACATTAACACAGGTTCAAAAAGCAACTGGGCAAAATTAATAACGAAAAAGAGTCAGGAGCAGAGGAAGCCATCTGTCAGAGGAGGCTGGACCAGCATCCTGAAGGAGCGTCCCAATAAATCTGGGCAGCTGCCACTCCCTGGGTTACGAGGTGGGCACTCAAAAGAGGCTGAAGTCAGGGCTGGCAGAAGCGGGGCGCTCTGGGAAGAAGCCATGCCTCCGCTTTCCGGTGCCACCATCTCCCATTCAGCCGTGCATTACACAGCCATGGTGGTACACCTGTACTGCTCGTGATCAGGAGGTCAGGCTGATGCCTGTCCCAGCACTCATCTCCCTCACGGGTTTCCTCCATGGTGTCGGACTCTCTTACCACCTCCCTGACTTTCTCCAGACAGCTCTGCAGACATGAAAACCTCTTACTGCTTCCATTTTGCCACAGCACCGAGAAGTGAGATCACAATTCTCAGACTCCAGCAGTCCCTCATTCACTTCCAAGCTGCTTCCAAGTTTCCCTCCCCTGCAGCTTGTGCAATAGGTTTCCTGGATGTCCCGCACGGTCTTGCCAGCTTCATCTGCACCCAGCCCACCAGGACAGGCTCCTTCCCACCCGGAGAGCATCCACTCCTTCCCTCTCACTCGGCATGCTCATGTCTAACTCCACATGTGCTTGGATCACCAGGGGTGATGCTGCAATGCCCACATGAGAATGTACCTCACAGCACCAGCATTAAAACCTATATTCAGCACTCTCCTCAAACAGGCAACCTCACAAAAACAGCTCCATTCAAAGAACATTAAAATTATTCTTGAATCACAGAATCACTAAGGTTGGAAAGGACCTCCGAGATCATCAAGTTCAACCGTCAACCTAACACCACCATGTCTGCTAGATCATGTTCTGGAGTGCCACGTTTATGCGTTTTTTGAATGTTTCCAGGGACGGCGATTCAACCACCTCTCTGGGCCGTCTGTTCCAACACCTCAGTACTCTTTCTGTGAAGAAGTTTTTCCTGATATCCAACCTAAAATCCAATTGTACTGTGAGGTCTTTACTGTCCCATGTCCCACAGCTCTTCCTCCATCTCCAAGTTACTGATGGTTTATGACACATTTCAATAATAAAAGAAACCTCTTTGGCACGTCTCAGTATTGGCACCACTCCCCCCTTTCAGCAGTAACGTACCTACACAGCTGCACATTAATTCTCCCATTTGCCCTTTTTCTTTTTTTTAAACCTGTTTCACCCATACTTTATACTGTGGGCAGCATAACAACTTACATCTTGGTTACTTCTACAAGAAATCTGAGCAACTAGCACTGAGGAATGTGCTTAGAGCATCTGCTGATGGTTCTTGCCCTTCTGTTGCCCATGAACTGTCCCATGTTTTAAAAGAAAAGAAGCTGGTACTTTTTCCAAGATTAGCAAAGAGTAACGTTGGTCAGTGCACCCAAAAGGGACTCTGCTCCTGAGCAAGCAGCCTGGCATGCTAGGCCAGCACATCACCTTCAAGCACTAATGGGCTTTGATGAGATGTGCCCTTCACTCCATGACAGGTCAGTTCTCAGACTGCTGGATGACTCTCACTAAGTGCAGTCATCAGTATTTGCTTAAAAATTTCCCATTTACCCAAATACTCATTCGAAGAAGCTTAATGGTTGGAATGAACACGAAGGGGACTTGTGATAACCAAAGCGAAGCCATTTGTGAGTCTGACACATGCACAGAAAGCACTTTGCAGTCTCCACCGAAGCCTGGCTTTAGTCTCCCTGCTGAAGCAATTTCTAGGTCATAAAACACCTACAGATGTTTGGAGGTTTGTGCTTTGTCCTTGGCCTAATTTGGAGAAAGACATTAAGTTTTGCTTCTGCTTCAACTGCACATTTCAATCAGAGTAAACTGTAAGGTCACACTTGATTTTGAAGTCACTACTAAATTTTAGTTCTCTGGATCTACGGATAACTAGTACATCCTTCTGGTATCCTGCAAGTTGTATTTCTGCTCAAAGTGTCCTCCTGTTGTATCCATTCTCCTTAGAAATTTCACTTCACCAAGCATGACACAGCCCTTCTGAATGATACACAATATTTGTCCTTTTCATGTATTTTCTGCCACAGATATGTGACTTTTCCCTCTGTATTTTCCTGTTGTATAAAACAGCTTTCCCTTTTGACAGTCCCCCCTCCTTTGCACAGCTGCTTAATGAATTCGAAGTGTGACATTTTGTTTTCCACAGTGAGGTATACGAGAAGCTGCAAACCATCACTGTGAGATGAACTAGAAAACAGAGATGGCAGCAAGCCTTTCCCCCAGTCAGCCACAGTTCTCTCAACAGCACCCAGTATACATTGCAAAACTCAGTGTGTGCTCAGCTAATCAACAAACCTCACTAAACAAATCAAAATGTCAACTTGGGGAAATATATATGAGCTTCTATACACAATACAGGTTCACAAGCCCCTGTGAGATTCTCTCGGGTTTGATACTCTATGTGCTAGCCCTACCTGCTCACCTGGATGCTTTGCTCACGCAAGACTTCCCAGATCCAAGCGGATTTAAAACCTAGAAAGACTTTCCAGGTCACTGCACAAATTCCTCTGATGTCGCCCACACAGGAGGCTATGAATTGGCACCAGTAGTTGTCAACATTTTGTTTTGATCTTCTGGCAAACAAATCCACCCTCTGAAATGTTTGCAGGATGCAGAGATAAAAAGCCATAATGAATAAAGACCAAAGAAGTTTGAAGGGTTTATTTTTACCAAGTAATCAATACCTTCTGGCAGTCTTCCTCCAGCTCTAATAATACCAGTGAGGGCAATAACCCTTGGCAGGTTTTGTATGCTGCTCTACAAACATTATCTAATTAACCATCACCATACACTTGTGGGGAAAAAAAAAAAGTACCATCTGAATTTCTTCTACAGCAAGAGAGAGACAGAGGGAGGATGAGTGTTGGGAAGGGACACTAACAGACAAAACAAGGTTAGAGTTTAGGCACACCAGTCCTCGCGCGCCCAATCTACTACCACGCCGTCCCTCCGGGGCGGGTCACAGGGAAATGCTGTATTGTTCACACAGTCCGTGCTCGCGTTCGCAATCTGCGCTGAGCGCAACCCTTTGTTTCACTTTGCTGTGATAACGTATTGGGACAGCTGTCCGAGCCAACCCATTAATAAATCAAATGACAATAAAGCAGTTGGAGGGAGATGAATTATTGAACTCCAAGCAATTTAGTGCTCAGAGACAAAACTAAACTCTGTAAGCTGGGAGCTACTGAACACGGAGCCTGATTTCCCTCGGAACAGTTTTACTCACACGCTGCAGACTGCCAGTCCTCAAAGAGGACACACCATCTCATTTCTTCATTAAACCACAGCAAGCAACGGCAGCAATCTTCTCAATGAAGTACTATCCCTTTGCAATGACCGGATACTCTTATACAACCATCTCCTCACCTTCACTCCACTGGAGCCAAGCAGTGGCTCCATCCCCGAAGCACGGGCCATGCTGGGCTAGCACGAAGTGGCTGCGGAGCTGTATTGGCCCGTTCTTGCAGAGGTGGTGGTGTCACTGCCCCAGCACCCAGCCACAGTAGGGTGTTTGTGGTGTTTCTCTACTTTCCAAGTGTAGCCTTAACACCTGGTTTCAGCTCAGGAGGTTGGAGCTCCTCCTCCAGATGTGGTAGATCTGTGGTCTCCCCAGCTCGTTTACACTTTATGCTGTCTGATTCCTAGAACACTCCAAATCAGCAGTGAACATTCTCAAAATGGCAGGCAAAAGCCGACCTCTAACCCCATGTGAGCTCCTCTGTAGGTAAGCAGGACATGAAAAGATAAAACTAGTAATAATTCACAAGTCTCACTGGAGGACTCTCGCTGGTCTTGTGGACATCACTTGCTGATAAATCCCTGATGCCCAGGAGATGATGGGCAGATGACAGCAACCCATTCTGCCCTGCATAAGAGTCAGCTGAAATTTCTTATATACAATCTAGTTCTTGGGGTCTGTTCTTCTCCCTTCATAGCTAGCTACTCCCATTAACTCCCAGTGCAACACTGCGCAGGCATAGGTATCCAGGAGAGAACTGAACTCCTCTATATCCTACCTGTTAAAATCAAAAGCACCCTGCACAGACTGTTACACTACTATGAAAAGATTTTCTTATTGAAAGCATTATAAATAAAACAGCAGTTGCATTAAATATTTTTCTTCCACATTTGTGCCCAACACAGAACTATATTCTAAAGATCCCAATTACAAAGCAGTGTATAACATAAATCCAGTTCTCATACTGTCACTTGTCCCACAGCGAAACAATGTTTCATACCAATATATTTTATATAGATGGTTTTATCTTTGAAGACAAACAGATTCCTAATACAAACCTCTAATAACAACTTCACTGACGAGACAGAAGTCACTGCAGACCCTTTAACTGAGAGCTAATTATTTACCGCAGCTTCAGATCACTCGCACTTCACGCTCCAAGCCTCTGCCTCTGTGAAAGGTCCAGAGCTTCCCGAGGTCCACAGCCTCCAGAAGACTTTGCAGGACTCCCACCACGCTGAGCGAGGAGGGGTCCATCTGCCCGCAGTCCCCCACGCCATGCGGGAAGGTGTGCGCTGGCTGCCCGCACGCACAACGGCGTCCCCGGCCTCTCATCACTGGCCGTTACAGGCCACATTCTTACAGATGTTTAGCCTCCTGACATAGATGCTGGATCGGTGGGAACTGGCTCGTGAAGCAGTCTGTAAAGCTCTGAGGGCTCTTTAGGTGTCTAAACACCTTTGCAAATCTGACCGAAACTGCGCAACCCAGGAGCAGCAGCCTCCCTCTCCGCAGAGCAAAGATAACCTTTGCAACAGAGCTGCCGCTGGAAGCAACATTTGTCTCTCCTTTTTCCATCCTCCGTCATTTCTGAACCTTTGAACCACATCGGACAGAGAAGTCAGATTTCAGAGGTAGCGTATTCCCAAAGATGCGTGAAAACTAATACCCACGGAGAGAAAAGAGGTTCAAATTAACAATCTCACCAAAGGAAATGCCCGTTCCAGTTCAGCCTCTTAGCTGCCACAAGAAGCAAGAGCCAGGTGACCGGTGAGGAGATGCACCAGCTACCCCCAAACTGCAGCCTGCACACCCAAACGGGCCGCGGGTGACGGCAGGAGCTGGCAGAGCCCCAGCGGGGGGGCCTGGGAAGGAGAGGTGCAATTAGTTCAGCTATGCCTCCAGCAGTCCTCAGAGGGCGGGGAGAAACGCCAATTGAAATGTTAAACTTCAAAAAAAATGAGTCAAAACCAGTTTAGAATCCTCAATCTTTTCCCTGCTCACTCACATATTATTCCAGTTTCTGTGATTTTACAGTCAGATTCACCTAGTTGAAAAAAGTTTTTCTTTTCTCTCCCAACACAACACGAAAGCCCCAAAGAAACCGGTGGGCAACTGCTCGCTGCGCGGGGAAACGGCGCCTGAGCACGCTCCTGCTAAGGAAACCAGAAATCTGTAATAATTACATACTGTTACTTACATCCAACTCTGTTGTCATAAATAAGCAGTAACAGGAAAACAAAAGTAATGAGATTTTGTTTTAAAGGGAGAAAATCAGAGAAACTGCTTCCTCTGATGCTGGCTGTGTCCCTTGCAGCAGGGAACACACAGCGGATGCCCTCCCCAGCTCCCTACCCTCTGCAAAGCGCACACAGCAGCAATCTAAGGTTAAAGAACAATTTCACTGGGGGTCCACACCACAACATTAACAGCAAGTGTTCTTCATGACAAATCCAGCTGCATTCAAAATTTTCCTATCCTGCAGCTCTGTTTCAATGTTCCCAATGGAAAAATTATATAAACTGTAAATCTTTGGTCAAAGCAGCTCAATATTAGGATGGCACTTCCACTTCTGTTGGTTTGTATTGGTTTGAGACAAATTTTGACGTTTTAGAGGAAACAAAGTTGTATACTAATGTGTTTAGACACGAGAGCAGATCTGAGAATGGCTGTTGGCCCGGACCAACACAGACAATACTACAGAAAAGGTAAAATTCAGAGTTTGTCAGAAGTCCTCAGCAATATACTTACTAAATATACGGAGGAGTTCAATATCTCCTTGAAAATGAGAATTTAAGAGGCAGTGATAAGAAACCAGAGACAAAATCCAGTCCCAGATGAGGCATTATATAAAAGACATGACGAAGTCAGTATTGAGACAAAGAGCAACACCCAACAACTCCACATTACCGAGAGCAACTCCTACTCACTCCTCTAAGCGCTGTGGAAGCTGCACCTTCTTCAGATTCCTTTTGCAGACATAAACCAGTTTTGTAGCACTAAGAACAGCAGTTCCAGGACAGATACAATTTCCTTTAGTACCAGGCAAAGAGCCATCAATCGCCTGTGTGACTCCAGCAGTTCTGATACTCCCACCTGTACCAATGCTCAGAAGAGCAACAAATTTTCCCACAGCATTTCAATGGGGCACCTGATATTTTGAGGCTGATCATTAATATTAAAGATGGAAGATCAACCTCAGGTCACCGAGTCAACCAGAAGAACATCTCAGGGGATGTTCACCTTGACCTAAGCCAAGTGTAAGAAACATGTCGAAACCCAGAGTCAGCATATGTGTCGATACAAATCCACTTCTGGAGTCTTCTGAACAAAGTATTTTCTTTTACTTTGGGGCAGCCATTAGAGAGTCACAATATTTAGTCAACCTTTTGCTTCTACAGTCGTTAATCATGCACCATTTAACTACTGGTTTGTCATTTACTCTCCTAATCCTTTTCAAATCCTTCTGCTTATTTTCACATCTTTTTTCAATGCCATTCTATGTGTCTTGCTAATTACACTCCTTCACTGTCATAGGCTGTTTCAACACAGACACGTTGTGCCAGAGGTGGTTTGATCACTTGCTGCGTTATATGCCCAGTGAATCTTCTGCTATTGCAACATTTAAAATATAAACAGTGTTACTGGAAGATGAACAACTGTACTTAATTATCTGGGCAGCTACTTAGAACTCTGGGGGAGGAAGGGTGAATGACCATTTGGTGGTGTACTTGAAAATAAGGCTTCTAACCTTGTAAAAAAACCATGAGAAAGGGGGGGAAAAGCCTAGGATTTTCATCTGATCAAAATAAGGAATTTTCCTTCCTTGCTGGACAGGAACACTTTCAAAGGGCTGTTATTTGCAATTTTGCTGCGTCCTGAGCCAGCCATTCCTGCCAGCCCCAGGAGACCCTCCATCTCCAGGGGTCTCCACACAAGGCCAGCCGAGGAGTTGTAGGTCATCCAAGTGACAGACGCCAAAAATGGGTGATAGATGAATGAGACTGAAGCAGACATCACCTGAAAGCTTAAATATAACTGAATTATTCATGGCCAAAAGGAAGGGAAGAGGCAATGTGATGAGAGAAAGAAGGAACCAAGGGAAGCGGATGAGGCGACTGCTGTGAGGAGCGATGGACTAGCTCTCCGAGGTACCCAGAGCATTAGAAATCTCAGCCCAAATGTACAAATCCACAGATTCACTCCAGCGATGAGTCTAACTACACAACTCGACAACGAGCCAATGCCATCCTGAACACTTCCTCTTGAATCTCAGGTTCCTTTTCACTTTAACGTCTCGACCCACCATGCTGGTTATGCAAACCTTAAAACCACATGTACATAATGCAGAGATCACTTTACTAAGAGCCTGGAAGAGTAACTGACTCATTCACCCCTGAGGACAGTTAACAGAGGCTGGTGAGGACCAGTTATATGCCACCATCATTAGCTAGTAATTCAGTATCTTCAAAGAAGACAGTAGAAAGCAACGAACACTTCCACTTCCTCCCCACCAACCTCCTTGGAGGTGGCTAGCAGCCCACACCGAGGAAGGCGTGCAAAGCTGAAAGGGCAGCTGAACTCAAAGCACTTGGCACAGCTTGCAGAGTACTGTCTAGTCACAATACCACTTCCTGCCGGTGCCAAAAACATTCAACTAAAACAAGTGACGGACCAAACACCTCCCAAACCACCACCAGCGCTATGCAGGAATTGGTTGGACAGCTTCCACTTGCCAAGAAAAATGCTGTGGACACAGTAACTCCCAAACACACTCACATCGTGAAACTCCATTAGATCAGCAGCTCCTAATTAATTTAGAGCACGGCTCAGTCCTCAAACACCTTTTGCTATCAGCGAGGCCTACTGGAAGTGATGAAGAGGAACCATGATGCATAACACCTGCAAGAACTTGCTGTAAACACATTTGGCAGCATGGGGTGGTTCCTTTATGGCATAACCCATTTTTATATACACCTAATATTTTCAGGTTTTCAACCAATTGTCAGTGTGTTTGTAGAGGCTGTTAATGAATCTCATCGCCAAAAGCAGTTACAATTCTGTAGCTATTAATACAACGTGACATCAGTTATGTCAGCTTCCGAGTGAATCACAGTTGCGAACTTGTAGGTGTTCGATAGCTGGTTGTCAAGTCGAAATAGAACATTGTTAAATATAATCCAAGTCTGTCCTAGTTTTGCAGCTCTTTTCCCCTTTCTGCACCGCAGCCTTAGTGGACCAAACACCTGCAGGTCTGAAGAGATAAGGATGGGAATATTGAGGGGAAAAACAGGTCGGCTATTAGACCACTTAGATCAGCAAGTTTTAAAATGTTCGCTTTTGACTGCAATTTCCTCTCAAATCTGATGACTGTAAGAGCTTAACAGAGCAGGTCACTAAATCTTTTGCAATGTCTGAACCGTGCAAGATATACTCAAATCAAAATGTTACGCTTTTTTTTTCCCCTCCCTTACAAACGGAAATAAAAGGCTGAGAATCTTTCCTGACACAGTAGTTTAGCTTTAGAGCAAAATCCAGTTTCCAAACCATTTAGTGAATCTCAGAGGCCAAACGCTGCTTGAATCTGCATTGCTGACCCTTGCAGAACGCTTTTGCGTTGGCCAATCTGTACATAAAGGCACATTCTTAGCAAAACTGACAAAAACCTTGGAAATTATTAACGAACACTTTGATCAGCGAAACATTTTCAGATTATTGTGCTGTGACACCTTCAGGATTCACTCCCCCCCAGCATTTTTCACACAGTTAATACCCCACACAGGTGATCTTTGGAAACCCAGTCTTACGGCTCCAGGGGAAAGGTGCTCAAGGAAATAAACAGTTTTCCAGATTTCAGGAAATTAGACAAAACTGTGGCCTGAAATAAGACTTCCTGATTTTCACAGTCAATCTGTCCTACAAGCTTGCTGTCTCTCTGCAGCAGATGGCTGCGGTGAACAGACTGTGAAAACAGAGAGTCAAATTCACCAACTAAAATGGACTGTGGATAATTTGCCTGGTATTATTCCTAGAGCAGCAAGCAGAATTTTACCTCAACCAACCATGCAATATTTCACAGAGCTTTCTAGTAGGTAAGCCAGGCAGCACTGAGACAGAAATAGAACCATACTGAAATACAGCCGACACGATGCCAGGTTTAGAGGCGCTTGGCTTGGGTTGGGTCTTGGGAAAAACTGAGTTTAGAACGTAGTAGTCCAGGAGCAATGAGTGTTTCTGCAGCCACAAAGCAGGCAGGTCACAGGAACAGACCTACTCCTGTTACTAGGCAGAAGCTAGAAATTCAGTGGAAACAGATGAAAAACAATTTTATAGAAAGATAACCTGGGACTCTGGCATGGCTCAAAGCAGAGCCCTGAGCAAAACAGGAAAGCTGAGAATTATTGTTGTGAAACAGTCCAGAAATGGGTCCTGAGGAACAAGTAGGACCAAAAGCCAAGTTCTGCTCCTTCCCCTGTTCTCAACCTGTACTTTCCCAAGGCTCCCATTTATCCTCTGAGCCCCTTCAAGCTAAATACTTTAGATCAGATGTTAAAATCCTAAGCACTGAGTTTTATCATACATGATCCACTTACTCTGCAGCACCACTGTGTGAGAAATGGAATCACAGACTGGTTTGGGTTGGAAGGGACCTCCAAGCCCATCTAGTTCCAAACCCCTGCCATGGGTAGGGACACCCCCCCACCAGCCCAGGGGGCCCAAAGCCCCATCCAACCTGGCCTTGGGCACTGCCAGGGATCCAGGGGCAGCCACAGCTTCTCGGGGCACCCTGTGCCAGGGCCTCAGCACCCTCACGGGGAAGGATTTCTTCCTCACATCTAACCTAAATATCCCCAGCTTTCAGCTTAAACCCACTGCCCCTTGTCCTGTCCCTTCCTGCCCTGGAACCAGCCCCTCGCCCGCTTTCTTGCAGGCTCCTTTAGGTACTGGAAAGCCACAATTAGGTCTCCCTGAAGCCTTCCCTTCTCCGAGCTGAACAAGCCCAACTCCCTCAGCCTGTCCTCATAGGAGAGCTGCTCCAGCCCTCTGATCATCTTCATGGCCTCCTCTGGAGTCGCTCCAGCAGCTCCATGTCCTTCTTGTACTGGGGACCCCAGAGCTGGATGCAGTACTCCAGGTAGGGTCTCACAAGAGTGAGGAGCAGAATTACCTCCTTGACCTGCTGGTCACGGTGCTTTTGATGCAGCCCAGGACACGGGTGGCTTTCTGGGCTGCCAGCGCACACTGCCGGCTCATGTTGAGCTTTTCATGACCCAACACCCCCAAGTCCTTCTCCTCAGGGCTGCTCTCGATGCATTCTCTGCCCAGCCTGTAGTTGTGCTTGGGATTGCCTTGCTGTGCACCCACATACCTAGACTGCACATCCATAGTTCATGCATATTGGGTAGGCAAATCATTAGTTAAATGACTGTCTCTTTAGCCATGCTATTTTCAGACCCTACGCATGCACAATAACTAAACCAAGATCTCTCTGCTGCTCTTACAAAGCATCAAGTAGAAGTGAAAAAAGTGCACTGGTGGAAGGGCCATGGGCTGCCATACACAAAACATCTTTACCTTTATTGTTTCCTGCCAAAGCTCTACCTTATCAATGAAATATTGAGAACAGCTTTCTCTGTGTCAAGGGAAAGGAGCCAACAAACACACGTAGCCTGCACAGTGGAAAAAACAAACCACAATGCTAATTTTGGAAAATGTCACCTGATGAAAATACAGAAAGAAAAGGGAAGAAGCCACAGGGAATACTGAGAATCCTAACGGGACATGGTTATCACAGTATAAAATACCAAAACACTTATAGGGCAAAACCATTGATCAAGACACAAATGAAACCAGGAGACAGCCATGGATGAGACTCTATCCAAAGACCTCAGGCTGCCATCCAAAACCAGGCCCATGGTCAGCAGTGTCCAGAGCAGCGGATGGCTCCTGCAAAGGAAAGGGAGGAGGGAGCGGACATGTCTTGGGCTGCAGGTGGACATCGGGGCTAAGCATTCTCCAGGCTGAAAGGATCGGACCCGAAACAACACCGGAGCATCTTCACAAATTGAGGATCTCGGAGCCACCTGGCAAAGAGCTGCGTGACAAGAGTGTGGGTGGCTCCGATGCCAGGTACCTACCAGCTATTGCAGCGAGCTGTTTGCTCACAGAGGGAAAGCTGCTTGTTTAGTGCAGCAGAAAGCAAACCCAAGTGCTTTTAAGTTGAATTATGTGAGAGCTGCTATGCTTAAAGAAGGAATACTTGCCTTATTTAAGACACCCAAAAGCCCAGGGAGAGCATCTCTTCCACCATCAGCCCCATAACTACTAGCAGTCACTGAATAAATCCATACGCTCAGGATGGATGGCCCCAGATGGAGGAAGAAAGTACAACGATGACAGCATGCACTGAAACCGCAGTACAAGAATGGGTGTCATGGGATGCTAACGTTACCATGGAGATGTCCTCATACCACGTAACATTTTGACACTGTCTGTTTTCTGCGAAGCAGCAGCGATGTGGCAGCCTGCAAAGCCTGCATGAAACGGCTGTTAGAGTTTCGCCACGGTTATTGCTGCAGCCGGCAGCCAATTCAAACTGGCTGGGTATTGGATTTTGACCAGTCTGGCAGCTCTGCTCTCTGAAGTGCACGAGGAAGCTTTTAACAGAAACAGTTCCATAAATCACCGTGATTTAATATGCACTGTCTGCCAGACCGAGCACTGGCCTGCACGCCTACTTTCAGCATTGCTTGCCCTGCTTTCCAGACCAGGATTTTCAATATTCCTTCATCAACTTATTTGAAGTGCAGAATCCACGCGAGAGCCCGCTCCACTGCTCGAGCTGGCTTTGAACGACCAGAGCGGCAGAGCCTCAGCCCCAGGCTTGCAGGGCTGCGGGATGATTTTCTGAACTGCTGAAGGCAGGTACAGCCTCAAATCCCATTCACTTCCAACAAATACTAGAGACCAAAACTCCCAGGCATTTTTGAAAATGACCAACTTTGCATATTTAATATTTAAAACAAGCACAGACTCTTGTTGTCAAAACAACGTTCGTTGCAGAAAGCTTGTTTTTATCTCAAGGCACATCAGGTAACGCTGCCTAACCTTTTCCTGTCTACTTACACGAAAACAAAAAGCCCACATCTGCAGGGGATGCGATTGTGCACTATGTGATTCACAAAGGGTACAGGGACCAACCCACCGAATAAAGTGTGAGTTTTTGACAAGCTTACTAAAATCACGATCAAAATGTAACACTTGGCTTGTGACAGCAATTGTGATTTCTTCTGGTTTTGGGGGAACCAGAGGGAAGCCGAATACGGTTAAAGCCTCAACAGTCAGTCTGGACCACTATTCATCTTTATTGCAAGTTTAATTAAAACTACGATGAAGTCAAAAGCGCTCTGCAGAACTGCTGCAGAGCAATTGCTCTAATCCCACGGGCCACCAGTGAGATTTCGTGGCAGCTAACAGGGCTTCAGCCAGAGGGACGGCAGCACAAACTGAACATAAGAGACCAAAACAGCTTCTGGGGCTGATGTGCCATGATACCAACATCCAGAAGCTGGAAGTCTAACAGGCGTTAGAGAGAACAGTCATCTTTATTTTCCTGACAATCTGATTAAACCCGAAAAGCAGCAACCTTAAAATCTTGAATCAAATTTTCCTAACTTTTCATTAGTGCTGTGATTGTCATGCATCAAATACAAGAAAGGAAAGGTAAACAGTAACAATAAAAGAAAGAAACACCCGCCCACACAATCCTTGCAGGATGCTGAGAAGTGCTAAACAGGGAGCAAGATTTCCAACAACAACAAAAAAAATCTTAATCTTCTTAGACGTCTTGGCTGCAACACAATTAACATGTTTTCCATCCACATGGCAGGATACATTCCCTGCTAACTGTAAATACACATACTGCTGGTGGGCAGCTGGCAAAAGTCCCACACCGCTGGGACACTGTCACCGCTGGGACACTGTCACCGCTGGGACACGTCAGCCTCATCCATCCTGCCCACGGAGCCCAGCGAGGGGCAGGCTGTGCCCACACGCTCCTGGCCGCTGGTGACAAGGTGGGTCATTCTGCAGGTCTGACCCCACCAACAGCTGAGCTGTTGCACCCAAGGGGGTGGTCAGCTCCAGAGAGGGACACGATCATGCGCACCATGGGGAGGGAGACTATAACCTCTGAAACCTTATCCCTCACCACCGCAATAGCAAAGTACCGCTAACCACAATCCCCTCTATTCTAGCTATTAACTGCGAATGGTACCTCAACAGTCCCTTGAACGCAGAACTGTGAGGCAATGAGAAGGTGCCTAAAAAACCAGGCCACTCCAGAAGCACTGAAGGCAAAGGTTTTCAAGGATGCTGCACTTCGCCTGGGAATCCACAGAGCTCTCCTTCTCCACCTGCCAAAATCTTCCACAAAACAGTCCTGTGTTCCCACAGCCTGGAGGACAAAGCACCTTATCACACCCCACCTCCCAATCCCACAAACACCATGGCAGCAAGACCCCTGCTAAACAACTGATGCAGAATTCAGAGCAATACTGGTAGGATAAAATAGCTCACCCCTCCAAATCAATACAAGGAAATTCAATAAATACACATGTAAAAAGTAGTAACTGCAGGATGTTGAAAAAATTAAATGCACGAATGCCAGAAAGAGAATGAGCAGCCAGGCAGGAGTCCTGCAGAGAATGATCTGGAAAGTGGTACGGCTCATATCCCAGATGTGAGTCAGGAGTGGGGACACTAGCGAAACACTGTGTGTGCAATATTCCTATAAATACACAAAGTTTGGGAAACGGTTATTCCTCCCTGCTTGGAGTAAGACAGATGGCAGCCAGAGCACTGTCCGCACTGCTCTTCCTGCAAGATCCCAAGTCCAGCAGCAAGGCCAACACATCACTTGGAAGACTGCTCTACGCAAAATATTCAATCAGACTTCTTTGATCCAAAAAGTAAAAGGCTGCAAAAGGAGGGGGAAGGATGCCAGGCAGCAATGGTCGTGAGTATGACAGTCTCCTGGCTCAGAATTACCAGCACTGAATCGTAGAATCTCCCAAGTTGGAAGGGACCCCTAAGGGCCATCGAGTCCACCTCCTGGCTCCACACAGGACCAGCCCAACCAGAGCAGATGACTGAGAGCGTTGGCCAGATGCTGCCTGAACTCAGTCCAGCTCGGGGCGGTGACCACTGCCCTGGGGAGCCTGTGCCAGGGCCCCACCACCCTCTGGGGGAAGAACCTTCTCCTGATCTCCACCCTAACCCTCCCCTGGGGCAGCTCCAGGCCGTTCCCTGGGGTTCTGTCGGTGGGCACCAGAGGGAGGAGATCAGCACCTGCCCCTTCGCTCCCCCTCGGGAGGAAGCTGTAGGCCGCCATGAGCTCTGACCTCAGCCTCCTCTTCTCCAGGCTGGACAAGCCCAGGGCCTTCAGCCTCTCCTCACACGCTTTCCCCTCTAGACCCTTCACCATCTCTGCTGCCCTTCTCTGGACACTCCCCAATAGTTTTACATCCTTCTTACACAGTGGCGCCCAAGACTGCACCCAGCACTCGAGGTGAGGCCACACCAGTGCGGAGTGGGACAATCACGCCTCTGGACTGGCTGGCTACGCCGTGCTTGATGCACTGGGAAGAACAGTTTGCAATGCGAAGAGTTGCCTGCTCTAAGGACAGCAGTTATCAGCTGTTTCCCATGTTGCTGGGAGCAAGACAACAGTAATCTGCTTAATTTAAGCTAAATTTTAGGGTAAACTGTCCTAATTAGAAATTTCAATAGGAAGAGGTTGGTTCGTTGGGGAGCAGACACAAACGACTTCTCAGGATCCCTTCTACCTCTACATTTCTAAGAGTAAGGACACGCAGACATTAGCAGGAGTTTTTCTTAGTCATAAAACAGTTTTGAGAAAAATGTGACGTTTACCTCTGTACACGCTGTACTCTCGCAATTGTTGAGCACTCAAACCTTTTAGACTGGCTTCTGCAAGGCTGTAACAAGCCCTCTGTGTATTGGACAAAGGGGATGCAACACCCCAACAGCATGAAGCTGAAACATTATCTGCCGCGGCGATCTAACCGTGGCTGGATTTGGTTACAAGACAGGGCTGCTGAGCTTTGCTGTGCTCCTATGTGGAGCTAGGCTGTACCAGGGCTTCCCAGCCGTTCCATGCATGCTGTTTTCCGAAAGCAAAGCCAAAGATGGAACTTAAATGCAGATCCCAAGACAAGCACAGCCTGACAGCGAAATCAGAGCACGCCTAATTTGTGCATGTCATCAGCGGTGATTTAAGCAACGGCACCTACTGAGGCATCATTTGTGTTGCAGGATCCCTATCAGGACACAGTTCCCATACAGCATAGAGTGGTTTTCAGACCCTCTCCCAGAAAACAATGCCAAACCTCAAAGGAACATCATTTGGATGGATGGATATTCAAATTGCACTGAACGGTTCTGCCAAAGGCCAGAAATCCTTGCTCAAATACGCTCATGGTGCTTCACAACAGATGTCTGTAGGAAAGAGGAGAAGATGGCAGGGCTGAGGAGCCTGTGTGAGCCAGGTCTTACTGTCCCACTAAAACACATTAGCAACTTGCAGATCATATCCTAAATTAAAATGTTCACATTTCTAATCTAACCTAACCAAAGGCACTCGGAAATGAGCAGATAGTGCTTCAGAAAATAATTGCACAGATAAATTATTCCTCAAAACAACTACTCCAATCAAACTTAATTCTTCCCTACACAAAGCAGACACATACATTCTGTCAAACAGAAATGTCGAGGCGAAGTAGTTACAGCATTTCACAACCTGTCCTGATGTAGGAATCTGACAGAGTAAAGATAATTCTTTTAGCCTGAAGAACAGAGTGCTTTTGAATTAATAAATGTTGCATTAAAATTAACTTCACATGAAATAGAGGCAGTAAGGAAACACTTTCTCCTGGACAGAAAGCTTTCCAGGGACAGACTTTTCCATTTGGAAGTAAATTGACAGCAAAATAAGAGAGAGAGAGAGAGATCCTCCCCCGGTGGCTTGCAGGGGTCACATATAACCAGCCCTCTACAACTCCTGCACACGTAGCTGGAACAGAACATAATTCTTTGAATGCCCATAACGTACATCAGGGGAGAGGCAGTCACCTTTGAGGGAAGAGACAACGTTGTGCTTGCCCAGGCAGTGTGTGAAGGGACAGCACAGTGTCACCATCAGGAGGCCCATGACCTCATCCATGTCCTCTCTCCCCTGTAAATCCACACCTGGACAACCACCAAGGAACCGTCCACACAGCACATCACGGGACAGCACTCAAGATCCCAGGGCTAGCTGCTACCGATCTTCTCCCCCCATCCTACAGGACTCAACAACCCCTCCGCCTGCAGCCAGCACCAGGCACAGGTGGATGCTCCACGTCGGGACATGCTGGACGACTCTGCCAGGGAGCCCAGTGGGAGACGGGAGCGGGCAGCAGCTGGTGCCCCAGGAACGCTGCCTGCCATGCTGAGCGTGACCGATACCACGTCACCCTTCCCCTGCGCTCTCCCATCTGTCTAACCGTGCCCATCTGTTGGGTTTTGCCAGACTGTAAGCTCTTTGGGACAGAGACTGACATTTCGCTTTCCACAGGCACAGCGTGAACTTGGCTGAGGACTACAGCTCTCACGTGTGGCTGCCACACCAAGAGCCACACAAATGAGTTTTCAAATCTCTTGTTCCTAGTGCTGACTCATTCGCAGGGCTCCTGCTCTCCTCTGGTCTCACGCGGCCACAGGAGAAGACAAAACCCGTCCCTCTGTAATTGCAGTCTACTGATTACACATGCAGGCAAGAGATCCCGAGAGCTGCCTTCAGTGCACAGGAGATGCAAGGAACAGCACGGCTTGTTCAGCTCTGCACCGACGAGGCGCATCTGCGGTGTAAGAGTCAGTCGCTGCATTTATGGCCCGGATTAACTCATGACTGGGCGCGAGATCACCAACACCCGCGGGTACTATCGGTGGCATCTTCGAGGCTGCTGGTCCATTTCATACACTTTCCCTTGGTGAAAGCCTGATTTGACAGCAGCCCTTCTAAAACTGTTCTCAATTTTAATCCTTTTATAAAACAAGCATCTGCTTACCTACAGCTAGAACGTGCCCAGCAGGGAGAGCGGCTTTTCTTACAATCACTAGGATAACCTATGGCCAAGGATAAACCCCTTGCTGTGCAACAAGAGGGAAAAGCTGTGGCTTTTGCTGCCTCCTGCCCCAGCCAAGAGAGCTGGCTGGGTGCGCAGCAGGGATCAGGCCACAGGCAAACTCTCCATGTACTTGTATATTCCAAGATTGTTCTGCAGCATCCCTGGGGTAACGCACTGCCAGATGAGCCCTATGTTTGTGTCTCTGCAGGGTTACTGGGATGAACTATCATTTTGTTTGTAAAAGATTAAGAAGAAAAAGTAGTCAGTATTCCAGACGTGCAAATAATTTCCCTTGTCCCCTACATGTTTGCCATGTGAACGTGGTTCCCTACCTAATAAACAACAAAACTGGTTAGAGGCTTACAAAACTTCAAAGGTAACTTTGGATGAAGCAAAACCAGGCTAAACACCAGAAGGACTTAATATGCTTGATATATATACATTTAAAAAAATATACAAATGGACTAGTTAAAAGACTTGAATCATCATTTTCTTTAAAAATCACATATACCCCAATCCAATACAGTGCTGCAATTGAGAAGTATCCACGGCAACATAAAAACGCACATAGGGGTGCTCTCTATTTAATAACTTTGTGATGCGTTAACGTTTAAAATTATACAGAAGTTCAATGCTAAAAATTATACACAAGTTCAACAGATAAAACCTGGACAAAAGAGTATTTAAACTAAACTACACATCCACAGCACGTTCTTCCACCCCAACATTTTAAATGTTTTTATCAATCCATTAAATGAATATTTCACAGAGCTTCTCTTCAAAGCCATTGATTGTAACACAGTGCATCTGCCAGCACTTGATAGTGTGTGAAAGCAGCAGCCTAGGCTGAATTTTATCTCTAACTCAACTCTTTTCTGAACAAGCAGCTGACATGAGGAAGGCTTACCGTCAGTATCTAGGAGACATTTTGACTTTGGGAACCATTTTCTCTCTACCAGGCACCTGTTTCCAGCTGGCCAAGACATGATTTGATTCTACTGCCTCGTAGCCAGGGCAGAGGTCTGCCAAGCTGGACAGTCCCTGTGCTGGGGCCCAGACCTGCGGGACACTTACCAGTCCTCACAGCTATTCTGTACTTCCCGATCAAAGCCTCGCTGCCCTCCACGCTTTCCCAGGTACCAGATCCCTGTAAGGAACATGAGTTTCCCCTTGTGCAGATGCTCTAGTTGTATCTGGACTTCAGGGCAGCTCCATTTGCAATATGGCCCATGGCTATAGTATCCTGGACATCCAAATCCGCGTCCCTGCCAGGGCATGCCTCAGACGCCCTCTGCCAGTGCAAGTGGGTGTTCTTCCCCAGGAAACCAGGACATACGACAACAGGGGAAGGAGCTGGAGCAGTACTGCATCACATTCACTGAAGCCACAGCACAGCTGGAGCACACACCCAGGCCTGAGAAGTGCTGCTGGATCCTGCAGCGTAGGCACAGTGGCTTAATGAAGCCCCATCCCCGTCAGTGATTTTTGGCATTTCCCTCCTTTGTTTCTTTAAGTGTAGCCCTTGTCCTCTGTAGTACACAGAGTCCTCATCTGGAAGCTCACACATCTTCAGAGCCAAGAACTGCTTCTGGCTTCCCTCCTCCCAGCAGGTCCACCACCCTCACACTGACTGCCCCTGCTGCTAAAAGCACCTCGTCTCTCCTGCCCAAAGCTCGCTGGCCTTTGCATGTGCAGCTCCAAGCCAGTTGCTGTTGCTTTCTACCAAAACCTCTCTTTCTATTCTGCTTTAGCCAGTTTTCCAAACTCCATGCTCTGCACATTCAGCAAGCTGGTTCTCCTCCATGCCAGCAAACCCCCCATTAACCTTACGGACATGTCACAGGCTGGACTGGACAGGGCTGTGCTAAGGCTGCTGTCAAAGGTGGGTTTCATACACCCTCATTTCACAATCCCACGGTTTTAACTGTGAACTGCACCCAGGACTCACAAGCTGCCTACAAAACAGGTCCTCAGTCATCATGAATCCTCAAGACCCTATTTTTAACTCCCATGCAACTTGCCACTTGGCAGTTTGGTCCCTCCAGCACATTGCCACACAAATACCAGCGTACTGAACGGCCGATTCCAGCCAAGACCAAGACCAAGCCTTCGACAGACCCTCAGGACAGCTAAGACCTGTGTCCAAACTGTTAGAAATACGCACCAATTTAAGACTCACATTTCTAGAAATACGCACAGAAAGAGCGCATGAAGTATTTTTACCTCTTTTTAGCCTACCACTCCATAACTGAAAAATTATCAGAGCTCAGAACAGACATTTGCATAAGTTAAACCAATAAGTATGATGATAATAACTGCTGTTTCAAAATCCTTAACTTCGTTGACATTGCTGGGGACCTCAGTGGAGCAAAGACGGCGGCACTCAGCCAGCAGGCAGGACAGGATATTACCATGCCAAGATCAAAAGAGTTATTAACCCAAAGTCCTTACACTGTCGAGTGCAGACAGTCATTTCTGCTATTTCAAAGCCCCACCGCAGCTTACTGGCGAACAGAGCTCAGTGTTTGCTCAGAGTATTTCATATACGCAGCCAAGGAATGAACAGGGTATTACGACACAGGAGCACGAGTCCACATTCACGTCTTTGGAGAGGCAGGCACACGGCTTTATTTGCCACAGGACACATATGAAACTCAACCACCCTCGCCCTCTGGAAGCATTAAAAAGAGATCCAGTTTCTTGCTCCAAGTCCTACCACCATCCTACCTACACTGGCCTCCTGCTTCTGCATGCTAAGATAGAAGGTGGCATCACCCACACCCACTGGATTGCCAAGAACTCATCGGGACATTTCTGGTGGTATGGTGGGCAGAAGAGCTGTTGAAGATGAGGAGAGTCTTCTCAACTCATGTGCAGAAGGTAGACAGTAAAGAACAACAAAAAGGTCAAGCAAATATTCTCTAAGTAAGGAATAAGCCATTTTTCAAGACCAAAGACTAGAAGTCACCACAGGTATCATTAGCATTGTTTAAGCGTGGCTAACTGTTGCCATGGCTCTCAGCGTCAGCGCTCAAATTTCCTTTTACACTCCTTTCAGCTGACCGGCCCATAGTAACTTAAATGAAACACCTCAATAATTTTTCTTGTTTGTAGATTTGAGCTCTCATTAGGCTGTTTTCTCTTTTCAGAGGAAAAGACCAAGTTTCCTTTAAGCTTGGCCATTTATCAGCTTCTCTCCTTTTCCCGTAAGATGACTTTTCTCTTAAAGATGTGGTTCTCTGCTTCAGACAAAATGGATGATGTGTCTGTTTGACATGGGATTGTTTACTTTGTCAATGCTCAGGGGATCAGTTTGTTGGTTTTTTTTTGGCCACCTCCTATGGAGAACATCTTGCCAAGTGCAGCGTTCGTCTCCCTGAATGAGCTACCAAGATCTAGGTTTTTGACAGAAATCACACTGCGACCAAAACTGGTCAGAATTTCTCTCAATTTCAGGAATGTGCATGGGTATGAATAATACAGAATCTTGTCTGGCACAATTTCAGCATTTATTTTCTTGAGAAAGTTGGACGCTTGTAGTTTTAACACAAAAAATACAAAGCCGCACGCATTCCTTCTTGCTGCTCGGTCGTACATGTCTGAATTCACACTCACAGGCACAAAGCAGAGGAGCGGTACTGCAGTGTCCCCGCTGCACTGTTACCCCAAGCAGCTTCACTAACGAGACTAACTCAGGCAAGCGAGATCCACTAACAAGCTGCTGGAGAACGAGGTCTTAATTGTAAATTTATTTAATTCAGAGACAAGTATTTGTGTTGTATTAAGAGTAGCCTATTAACACTCATGCGTGAGCATTCAGGAAGCGTGGATAAATACAATTTGGCGCAAAAGCATTTTTCTAAGTGCTGGAAAAGGAAGCGTTCTCTTAAACTGTCACCCTGCTTCGAGCAAGAGGGGTTGGACACCAGGGAATGAAACACCGTTCAAGGCACCATGTCGGGTTCTCGTACTCAAGCATGTCTGGCTATCAATCATTTCGGAAGCAACAGCGCCGAGACTTCCCAAAGCTCCCGTTATTGCCAGGTACGCTCCCCAGCATTCAAACCAAATATGAAATGCAAATAAATCATCAGCAAAAATCTGAGAACAAGCGTTTGGGTTTTTTTTAAATACATCTGTTGGAGGATACAATCTTCTGCCTGACACCCCTGCACAACATTGATGACAATCCTCAGTTAATCACACAGATGATGAATTTATTCTTGCGTCAATCCCTTTAAAAAGAACGACGTTACAGGTGTAGCAGCTAGCGGGCTGATCTGCCCATGCACTCCTGCTGGCATCTGCACATCTTGGGATGAGCCGCGAGACAAAGAAGCACGCCGGCATTTTGAGGGATGCAACCATGACAGCCGGCGTTAAAATACGCCTGTTACCAACTTTCATTATTTGCCACTGAGAAGAATCACTTACAGGTTCAGCCTCTGGTACAGCGTGCACTGTGAAAAACATCCCTCATTTATAAACGAGCCTCCGGGAACGGACAAAGTGCTTACACACGGCTCCATCCACTCCCTCGTACGTCCTCCCTCCCCATCCAGCGGCTGTGCTGCCCTCTACTCCCAGCACCTTCCCCAGCACCCACCGTCCTTTCCCATTCAACCCGACTGCTTTCCTCCTTTTTCTTACCAATAACCCTCCTTTTTGAAGCTTGGTTTTATTTCACGACCGCTGCCAACTCTTTGAGGCCAGAAAGGTCTTTATGAAGCGGGCAAAAATCACTGCATCCACTCTCCAAGGTTTTTGTATGTGTTTTGTGATCTACTTCGCCCCGATTCAAACAGAACCCCTTTTATCCCCTCTCTGAAAGCAGCACGGTGTATCGCACTAAGGAGCCCTCAGAACAATCAGCCCGCGAGCGCCTGGTGCATAAGCCAGCGGCAGACTGGACACGACGCCCAGCGGGACGGACGCCTTCTCCCCGCGCGCTGCCCTTCAGCGCTCGGCACAGCTCGGCACAAGCGGTCTGGCGCGTAAGGCGCTCCGCTTGCGGACCCCCCGGCTTCGCCACGCATTGAAGAGGCACGACAAACCCTCCCGTTCCACCTCCGCAGGCTCACCCTTCCCTGCGCACCCCCCAGGCCGGGCACACGAACCCCGCCGGGCAGCGGAGAGGAACCCCCGGCACCCC
>VWZZ01006928.1:1239808-1256864 GCA_013399095.1 Psophia crepitans
CCGGTACTGGCGGCTCCTCACACGGCCCCAGCCCTGTGCGTGCCCCCAGAATTGATCTTGAGACTTCCTGGAGGTTTCTTCATAAAAAAAACCGGGGGCTGGGGTGGTGGTATAAACGCCGCCGGTGTGATTTAAGGAGCAGCCCGGCTCCCTAGGCCCACGAACAGCCATCTCGGGGGCAGCTGCGCGGTAAGGGGGCGTCATCAGCCCCCCGCGGAGCCTGCAGGTCGGCAGCAATGGGGAGAGCCATCCCTCCCGCTTCTGAAGGTGTTTCAGCCAGTGCCCCTGGCAGGAGGCCCCCGTCTCCCCAGGGAGGGCTGTTCCCAGCCAGGCCCCGATAGCATTTAATTCCATGCATTAAACTCCCTCCCCTTTCCTCCACCCCAAGGGTCGTTGTCATCACCACCCACCGGGTGTCTTCTCTCCCCAGGCACCAAAAAAACCCTAAAAAAACCCAAAAGCCACTGTTGGGGAACATACAAGCTTCCAAGCAGAAAGCATATAAACCAAGAGATTGTGCTTAGTGGTTGATCGGAGAGCGAAGTCGGGAGGGTGCCGCTTGCTCTGGGCCAGCAGTTAAATCAGCTCTGAGCACGCATGGGGTAGGCGCTGGGGGAACATGGGGTGCTGCGTGAGCAAGTGGATTTTAGGTCCTTCCCAAAGGCTAGCGTCCTGGATTTCTCTTCTGGCAAGCCTTATGGAGAATTACTGACTCACAAGTACCAGCTCTCCGCAGGTGGGGAATGCCACTTACTACCATGGATCACCCCTTCGGTGCAACGAAACCCGGGGTGGGAATGAGGTGGAGCGTGTTTTCTGACAGCAGTTTGGCCCCCCAGCAAGGCTGCTCTCCCCTCAGTGCACAAAGGTCCTTGGTCTGCCCACCCATCGCGGTAACCAGGTGCCACCCCACTGAACACGCACGGTGACAACCCTACTCTGTGCTATTCCAAAAACGCAGGTTAGAGCCCAGCGTCTCCGTAAGGAGAAGCATGGCCGGAACTGATATAAGCCGAGTGCTGCAGAACAACAGCCTGAAATGAAAAAGTGTTTTCCTTCTGAGCGCTGGAGCCTGGCTGCAGACAGCCAGGAGATGACTGGACTGGGCATCCTGGGGTCAGCCATTCCCAGTCAACCCTACTCTAGCTCCAAGGCTAGAGACCTCATACTTAAAAACACTGCTTTTGGTTTTATTTCCATGCACAATAAGCAGCACGAGAATTATAGCCCATAATATTATCTGTACTCTTCTCTCAAACAGTTAACAAATGAATCCATTAAGAGTCTTGCATCTTCTGAAAATCCTCCCAAAGCTGTAGTGTATTTGTGGCTGGCAGCATCAGGCAGCAGCAAAAGCGGGGTTGCTCCCGGGGCAGGAGCAGCCCCAGCACAGGAACAACCCCACAGACCTGGCACAGTCACACAGGAGGCAGAGCACGGTGGTGATGGCGACAGGTCCTATCAACACCTCAGCTCTGAGATCAACCAAGCAAAGCCACAGAGCAGTTCAGGGACAGGGCTAAGACAGGCTCACCTACAACACAGCCCAGGCAAGACCTGAATGTCCCCAGCATTGGAGGTTAAATGGAGCTCTGGACAGAGGGTGGTGTGAGCCCCAGAGGAAGCTCGTCAGGGCAATTAAGGCCTATTAGTGCACTCCCAGGGTCTTCACTGCTGGCAGTGAATCCAGAATAGCAGAGGTCATTTGAATATCAGATGCTAAGTTGAGTTTGTAGGGCTTACCCAATAGAAAATATGATTTTTAATTCCAAAACTGATCCAAATTTGCTCTCCAGTTAGTGAGTTACGTGAATTCCTTCATCAAAGCTGGGCAGACAGTAAAGCAGAAGGAACGGAATGAACTTATTACAGGCAATGACAACTCCAGGTCTGAGTTTTGAAAGGCAGGAGCATCAGTCAGGAATGTATTACCATATATTTAAGAAGAGATTTCAATAGCACCAATCAAGGCATTAGCAGCAGCTATAGGGACAAATCCAAGTGCATTAAAGCTGTTAAGACAGCTCCGTCTACTAGTCCTGGCTGCACATTCGATCAGAGGAGCAAGAGGCATCTGTGAACCAAAATCTGCTTCCAGGTTCCCAGGCACAGGAGCTGCCTCAAGTGCTGAGAGCTGCTTTCTATTCGTTCAAAGCACGAGAGGAAAAAAATTTAAACCAGGAATAGAAATTTGATCTGAACTTGATGCTGTGGTCATCTAAATGTCTCTTGGTCTGCTACACCGTGAAAGCCTAGTGCTGGCAGAGGGACCCGTGCCTGATGGATAGCACAGGCCTGTGGCTTGGATAGCTGATCTCTATCCCCAGGGCTCTTCTCTGTCCTTTGCTTTCTTCACTGGTGCACTGGGGCTGAAGACCCTTCTGCTTTGAGATCTGCCTATGAGCTGGTGAGGAAGAACATCATCATCACCTCCATCATCTCTGTAGACCTTTCTCCATGCTCCGTCTGCTGGCTCTCTCTCCCTCTGCAGGTGCAGTTTGAACCCCTTGTGCCTGCACAGCTTCTCAGCACTGCTTAGTCATGTCTTCTCAATGCTCCTTCTGTACATTTTGTTCCAAGCTGTCTCACACCTCCCTCTTTACCGTACCTGTGGGACCTGCCATGCTCGAGTCCTCTCCTGCACCCTTCTGCTGCAGAAGGGCTTGGGCTGAGCGCTCTCAGCATCATCCCTCAGCTTTGGTGTCATCTGCCTGCTACAGCATTTTGGTCCTCAGAGCAGGGACTTGCCTAATTCCGTATGAGAAAAAACTTCTTTACTGTGAGGGTGACAGAGCACTGGGCCAGGCTGCCCAGAGAGGTTGTGGAGTCTCCTTCTATGGAGATATTCAAGACCCGTCTGGATGCCGTCCTGTGCAATGTGCTCTGGGTGATCCTGCTCTAGCAGGGGGGGTTGGACTAGATGATCTCCAGAGGTCCCTTCCAACCCCTACGCATCTGTGTGAATCTGTGAATTCACATGCTGCAGGGCTCTTTGCTTACTGGTTGGGCCAAAGCATCCTAAACCAAAACCATCTGCCTTAAAGTGAGACAAAATGCATTGAGAGCTGGAAATCAGATGGACAGTTAAAGGCATAATGCCCTCCAGATGCCTGGAGGAAAGTTTGTTTTGGCTGCCCGTTTAAGGGAAATAAGGATTTGCAGTGAAGCTGGAAACTGTTAGTCCGTAAGTGTTCTTCTTCACTGATCATCATGGACAGAAACATCCTTGGGAGAAACTCAGAGAAGTAAGCATAGGGAGGAGGATTCCTGTGATGTTGTAAATAAGCTGAGAGTGCAACGGATAACAAATAAACTCAAAGATTTACTACCTCTAGAACAGCACATCTGTGGCTGCCCTGGTGGGAGTGGTTAATTGATTGTTTCCCCAGTGAAGCAGGCTCTGACTGATTGACCCATGGAAAGCTCTGATAGATTTTTCCTGCTAGCTCTTTCTCTTCCCACTAGTCACGTAGCTTATATTTTTGCCTTGAGTCTTAGGTGTCTGGGTCAGCCTAGGAAGTTTGTTTTTCTATACTGGAATGAGAGGATATGTTGTCCTCTCCCTCTTGTACTCTCCTACGGTCTGTGTACCCCTGTTTGGAAGCAAAACCAGCTCCCTGTTTTGTATATGTTGCTCTTTCTACCCTGTTTCTACCCTGCCCACTGGTTGCTCAGAAAAGAATCCCCATGTTGGGACCTCAAATGCAGAGGAGAAACAAACCCTGCCAGTGAGAACACATCATGTGCATAAATCTACTGTGAGTAAACATCCCTACAGGTAGGGAGAGCTGAGGTCCTGCCTGTCTCATACTACCCCTTCCTTCCCTAGGGCGAAGCTGGTGCTGGAGCCAGACAGTTCACAGTTGGCAGTACGTGATGTTCTCTGGCTCCCAAAAGCAAATGCAAGCCTGATCATCCCTGCTCTCGAGGTGTCTATTTGATTCTCTTACCTGATTTGAGTTCCTCTTGGTCTTTCTGGGCAGCCTGGAGGGCAGGAGGTGAAATGTACTGAGCGTGGATACACATAACCAGAGAATAAACACCGAGAATGGCCTGGCATTGCCAGCTCCGGTCTTGGGGCCTTGCATCGCCAAGGGATGATGCTGAGGCATACAGACTCATGTACCCAACTACACCGAGTACCACAGTTTCACTGGCCTTGGTTGTTTGGACGCTTGTATAACAATACACGTTTTAACTTGTTATTTCTTGTTATCTGTGTTGAGGGAATATTGCAGACTGATGCCCTGAGGAACCAGGCACGGTATAAAGACGGAGTGAAAGCCTCTCTTTTTCCCCAGTGATCACTATCTAAGTAGTCAGGACAAAGAACGGAAGACAGTATAATTCATCTTACACAGGTTCAGAGTGCGAAGCATGGGAATTTTACTTGGCTTGCCCAAGACCACATAAGGAAAATCTCTGCTGGAGCTAGCAATTAAATGCAGATTTCCTACCTTAATCTTAAGACTACCTTCTGCTTTTCACTAATACAAGCATTCATATATTCTAACCTTAGCAAAATTGTGTTGTAAGCCAGACAGGCTTTTGCAGCATCCTTTGCCAGTTGGGATCCAGGCAAGCCAGGAGCTCTCTGGGTTGTTGCTAGCCCAACCACACATGTGCCCTGTGTGGCACAGCAAGCGCTGCTCTAAGGAGCTGGCCAGAACGCTACGCTGTGTGCTTTTCTGGTGACTAAAATGTGGACCTAGACTGATGAAGTGCAGGGCAGCGGTAATTTGCAGACACATATTGTCTGTGGCAATACTCAGCCACAGGCAGAAGGGAAGAGGAAACAGCTGCATGGAGAAAATGCTGTTAAGAGCAGGTACTTGCTTATCCATTTCCCTGATTTATCAGAAACACACCATCTCTCCAGGAGCTTTGCTATTCCCCAGCTCTCCAGGCTGGGAAATGCTGGGCACAGCGAGGAAAGAAAGAGATGGGAACAAAAAGAATGGAAAGCAAAAGGAAGAAGGCAAAAAAAATGCTGAACTGGAGGAGGCACAAGAGGAGAAGGGAAGGATTGGGGAGTTTAACCTGTCAAAATAAGTTTTGCAGCCACAGGCAAGTTCATGAGAGCTGGAGAAATGGATTTGCGGCACATCCTATGGCCAGGAGCAAAAATGAGACACAAAGTGGGAGCTCATGTACGTGAAGAGCCCATCTAGGTCCTTTAATAAGCTTCATAAGAGAAAAGCCCACCTGGAAACTCTATCAGTAGTCATAAGCATCTGTGTGTTAAAGCAGCAGGTTGACTGACCACAACTGATAGAGGACGCAGCTCAGGCCGGTGGGTGTCAGTTCTACGTGGCCATGAAAACAGGGGCTGCTTTTGAAAAGCCAAACCACGGTGTCTTTATTCTGCAAAGCATCCTGTAGAGCAGACATTTTGTGGAAAATATCCCGAGGGTTTGGGAGAGGGGAGTTAGCAGATTGTGGCTGAATGAAAGCATGGAATCGTGCAGACCAGCCACTTCCTTCAGTCCTTTCATTCATACCCGCTCATGGCGTTGGCTTTGTCACAAGCGGAGGCGATGCTGGGAATGACAGGTGGAATTTAGTGCATTTAAAATTTAATCAGCAATTATTGTAAAACACAATAATGCTTCAACTGGTGGGTAATTTAGCTCCAATTCCGAAAATATAGACTCATCCACTCTAGCTGTAAATTTCCAACCTCTTTTCTCCAAGCAAACTAGCATATAGAAATGTATGAATGACAACCAAGCAAAGCAATGGTGGCTGGAGAATTAAGATGGCTGAGAACTACCCAGCCAAATTACACAGCAATAGTATGGCACGCATCCCAGGTCACGCTTAGAAAGCTTCAGGCTTACTCCTCTCACTGACACGGAAAGGACTGTGACTCCACCTGGTTGCCCCACGCACACAGGCAGATGTTTGTGTGTCTGAAGGGAGAGTAAATGTTTAAATACTGCTGTAACTTCAATATTTAGTGACAAAACTGGGGAGTTCTGCTGCCTGTGAGACTAGACCGTTTCCTGGAAGGAATACAGAAAATAGACATGTCAGCTTTCCAGTATTAGCTTCTGAGTGTGAAAATGTGAACCTGGCCTTTCGGCTAAGGATGTAATGGTGAGCTGCCCCCCCCGGTGCTGGAGTTCGACAGCCCTCAGTGCGGAACACCACCCAGCCCCCCCGGGAAGCATCCCATAGCAGCCCCAAGGCACCAAGCCAGCTTTGCAAGGCTTGGGTAGCTCACCCCAAGTCAGTAAGCCAAGAAACCCAGCAAGTCAGGGTATGGGAGCTCTGCGGCAGCAGCCGGTGTGCTGCTAGTGCTCGAGCTAACTGGGAGCTGATTTTGCCCAGGCGGCTCTACGCTACACCGCAGTCTGCAGCATAAACCCTCCCTTGGAGCAGATACCTCTCAGCAGCTCGGTGAGTGGTAATTTAATTTAGGTTTAACGTTAGGATTTCGGTGCTTTTCTTGCCAGAACATATCATCATGTGGACAAAATGTTCCTCACTGCATCATCCTTTATCTCGGCATCTCTGCTCCCTCTGCAGGAGTGGAACACTGGGGTCATCGATGCTGCCAAAGAATGATTTAGGGTGGAAAGGTCAAGATCCTCAAGTCCAAGTGTAAACCTCACACTGTCAAGTCCACCATAACCATGTCCCCAAGCACCATATCTACACGTCTGTTAAATACCTCCAGGGACGGTGATTCAACCACTTCCCTGGGCAGCCTGTTTGCTTTCAGATTCCCATCCGCTTGTGCACATGCTCTCAGCCTGGGAGGCAACAGGTTTGTGAAATATCTTTTTTAAATGAGTCTGCTGAGTCTGTAATAAGAAGAGGACAGAAATAATCCTCTCTGCGTCTTCCTACAGATGGGCTTTAGTACGTGTAGAACTTGTAGCAAATGGATTTGCTCTGGGCTTGGGTAGTCACTGATAGATTTATAGAATGAGAAGTGATGCAACATAGCAGCTGCAGCAAAACTGCATCTTGGAGGGAGAAATCCCTGTAAACACTTGAGGACACTTCAAATGTGTTGGCATCTTGCGCCCACGCCTGTGCTGCGGCTGGTCTGTCAAAAAGGGGTCTCATGTCCTGCAGAGCAGGGCAGGTGGACAAGACCCTGGGTGCCAATGGGCAAAGGGCAAAGTGCTTTTGCTTCACCTCAAAGGCCAGCAGCAGTTTGGTAAGATGCGTTTCTATTTTTAGAAGTTTACCCTTTTTCTTGTTTTGCCTTGCCTTTTCCCTCCCTCCTTCCTCCAGGCTGCTTTGTCGGTGTTCCAAAAGGAACGGACAACTCACTTGCCTGTGGCTACCAAAGGGGCGGAATCTGTCACGCGTTATGCACATTTTTCACGATGCAGCGGTTTTTGCTGAACTTGAGAGGAATAACGTCACGTAAGAAGCCCCTAACACATTGTATGTAGAGGACGATACTAGACAAATAATTTGAAGCTGTGACTCAAGCTGTGTAACTAGTTGAAGGCACGACCAGTTATGATCAACCAAGTGATAACACAGGTTTTGTCACAATACCCTAAAACATTGCATCTACTCGAAAATCAGCAGAAATCCTGATAACCTGCTGTAGTCTTCACCAGAAAGCTCAGATTTAGCTTCACAACTCTCTTCTGACACAACTTGCCCTAAAACCAAAAATAATGTGCTCTACCTTTCGGGATGCCTTGTCTATACATGCCATCAACAGGCAGCTCTTTCACGCCTTGGAACTCCTCTCTTCATTCTCTACGTATAGCAAACTACAGGAGGAAATGTAAGGGATTTTGTACTGGGAAGAATGTACATCTTCTGAAAGTTTGAAATTAAAGAAGCGTATGATAAAATTGCCTACAAACATATCTGGGAAATATATTTTTACATTGATTGCTTTAGTACTCTCAGAGCTATTATATTTCTTATCATCTGTCTATAGAGATACATTGGTTCTGGTAGTACCAGGAAAACCCCAGATAATGTTTTCATGTTTTTACTGAGACTACATTTCACACCAAGTATTTGAATATATCACTCAATTTCTTATCTCACCAGTCGTATTTTTATTGCTCTCTTCACATTTAATTTCAAGTTTTTTTCTGACATTTTCAAATTCATCAGATCATTCGCCTTCGTCACTCTTTTTGACGGCATCGTTGTCAACATCACTAATGCAATCCAGGCTGGGTTTCACGCTTTTTGCCGAGGAGAATTCTTCAAGTTCATCCAAATTGCTTCCAATCTTTAAAATATTAGGCCCACTCCTTCAGATACTCAGTGAAAATACTGTAAAAACAGTTTACCTTTTTTTTTTTTAACTTTTGCTGCCAAAAAGACTCCTTCACTATCAACTTCAACTGTTAAAGCGTTTATCATCATTCCCTGAAAATCTGCCCTTTTTTACTTCAATCCTTACCATTACAGGCTTGATGTTCCCCATTTCACAAAAGTACTGCCTTCAATTTCCTTGGCTCTGGTGAAAAACATCTTCAGTTTCCTTTGACAAAATGGAGTTGCAGCGGTGATTCAGGACTGCTGAAAAACTGCTTTAATAAAATAGGACACTTGTCACACGAAAGGAAATATAGTTTGAATGCATCTTCGAGGCCAATAAATCTGCTGCTGGCTGGCTGTAGAGATAACTACCTTGTCTCACAAGGTCCAAGAATTGTTTTTAGTTTATTTCAGTAGAATGGTGGGGATGTGGAAATACGGGAAGGAGGTGTTCACCACTGTTTGCATCAGCGCGAGTTGTCCCGACTCGTCTTTGGATCCCCTGTGGACTGGCTGGACAGTGCAGTCCCCATCCTGGAGGCTGAGGTTTAGGATTTGGGGGTTTTTTAGTTTTATAAACACTGTGTTTGTTTCTCCCCCTCTTGCCTGTTGAGAACTTACATCACTAACAGAGGCAGGAATTTTGTTTATTCAGCAGTGTCTGCCCGAGGTCTTCAGTGTACTGTGATTCTGCCCCTCTGCTCCGCTCTTGAGAGACCCCCCTGCAGTGCTGCATCCAGCTCTGGGGTCCCCAGGACAGGAAAGACATGGAGCTGCTGGAGCGAGTCCAGAGGAGGTGACAAAGTTGATCCAAGGGCTGGAGCCCCTCTGCTACGAGGACAGGCTGAGGGAGTTGGGGTTGTTCAGCCTGGAGAAGAGAAGGCTGCGGGGAGACCTAACTGTGGCCTTCCAGTACCTAAAGGGGCTCCAGGAAAGCTGGAGAGGGGCTGGTTCCAGGGCAGGGAGGGACAGGACAAGGGGCAATGGGTTTAAACTAAAAGGGGTGAGATTTAGACTAGATGTTAGGCAGAAATTCTTTACTGTGAGGGTGCTGAGGCCCTGGCACAGGGTGCCCCGAGAAGCTGTGGCTGCCCCTGGCTCCCTGGCAGTGCCCAAGGCCAGGTTGGATGGGGCTTTGGGCACCCTGGGCTGGTGGGGATGTCCCAGCCCATGGCAGGGGGGGGTTGGAACTAGATGGGCTTGGAGGTCCCTTCCAACCCAAACCATTCTGTGATTCTATGATTCTATGACGTGCTCCTCAGCATTTGTACCAGCTCACGGTGGGGATCTAGTGGCTTGAATCCACTTTCATTTCTTTCATGAACAAATTACCTAAAGCAACGTGCATGTGTCAGCTCTGACAGACATGCCACTGAATGCCAGGAAACCTCGTGTTTCCCGGGGCTGGTGCATTGATTGCGCTCTGGTTCCCATGCAACATCCCTGCACCACTGACTGCTCCAGCTTTAGCTTGAGCATAGAAGGGCTCTTTCTCCAGCAGATCACTTGGAGCAGTTGCTTATTTTTGCTTTTCAAGGCAAAATACGCCCAGCGCTGCAGACCTGAACAGATTCTGGAGGAGGTGCTCCCCCCATTCACACTTCGCTCAGTCCCCAGCTGATGGCTCTGCAGGCATCTGCCCAGCTTCCCTGTGCCAGGGCCTCTACTCCCCAACAAGGCCGCTCTCCATAATGCCCATGAGAGTTAGAGTGGCCTTACACATCCAAGTGCTTGAAGAAAATGTGAAATACTGACATCTGAGGAGATGTTTGGGTAATTGAAGGCCAGGCTTGAGCACAGAGCTGCAGCGCTGAGCCCTGGTGTCCCGACTGTGCTGGGGTGGGGTCCTGGCACCGGCAGTGCGGGAGCGCTCCTGTCCCCACATACATGTCATGGGGGTTGTGTGCATTGATGCAATGGCAGGATGTTCCCAGTTCTTCCTGGTGCAGGAGGCAGAGGCAGGGGTTGTCTGAACACCTCTGGCATCTGCTCTTGTCTCATCACGAGTCTTCTTTGTCCCTCTTCGGTGCACAGCTTCATTCTGGAGGTTGGTCCTTGATGAGAGGAGAAACATCTCCTCACAGATAGCAGAGTTTCCCTGATTTTGCCAGGTTTTCCTAGGTTTTAGCTAGCCCTGGTCACCTCCCTGCTCTTCTGCTGTCCCTCCAGTGCAGACGCAGGGAGCCGGAGGTGAGCAGTGCTGTACCAGCGCTGGTCTGGGTGGGATGCCCGGAGTGGCACTGCCCCCCTGGGCTGACAATCAGAGCAAAATCTGGAAACTGGATCTGTCTTCAAAAGACTTTGATTTTCTAATTTGCTTTCTGCTTGATTTAGCTATTTTCTGAAACAATCTCAGCAGTGAAAAGCCTTTTCAGAATAGAACAGGAAGGTTTTCTTTCTCCTGAAAATGCTGAAACAAGATGTTTTGATGCTGCCAGATCTTTTTTGTTTGTTTGTTTCATTTCAAAACAAAATTCCAGTAAAATGCAGTCAATTTTGTGAAGTACTTTGATTTGGATGGGTCCATGTATGCTGGCTTAAATATTTTTCCGGCTATCTCCATTTGGGAGAAGCGGAGCGGGGGGAAGGCAGACCAGATGTCACACAGTGCGTTGCAGAACGGGAGATCTGGCACCCATCTGACAAACAGCCTTCGGAAGTGTGGGAACATGGTGTGGGTGCATCCGGGGCTCGGGAAGGGACACGCGAAGGAAGAGGGAGAGTCATGGAAACCTGTCTGATGACGGGTCCATGGAAACCACCGGTGGCCTGGCTCTGGTACCAGCCTCTGGTACGGACTTTCCACGTGACTTTAAGCAAATGTCTGTGTCCCAGTGGCCTGTAAGAAAGGGAATAACAGAGTGACCCCTCAGATTGCCACGTCTGCTGAGAATTTAGGCTTTTTAGGGCTGCAACAGCCTTTTACAATGTTATTTTGAACAGCAGCTCAAGCCACGCAGCCCTCATCTAGGTTGCAGGCTCTTTGCTCTGTGCAAAGCAAGCAAGAACAGTAATTGCCTGGACCCGTGAGTTTTTGTTAAGACAGGCAGTGGCTGAAGAATTTAAATGCAGATCCCAGCATCCTGCAGACACAAAAAGAAATCCAGGCTTTGCAAAGTCAAAGAGAAGCAGTTTTGTTCTCCTGGGAGCTACAAAATAGGTTGGGATGCCAAAAATAACCTGCTACTAGTTATAGATGCTCCAGCTCTTTTACCAAGACATGAAAACTTGAGCTGGGTTTAATACAAGGCACTTATTTAGTGTCACTGTGACCTTCTGCAGTTTTCCCACCCCAGTTCTAATCAAATTACAGATGAATCCGTCTCATCACTTTGTTTCTTTACTCTGGCTCTTGCGCTGAGCTGGGCTCATGCTGCAAAGCTTCCTCAGTGAAGTTCAACTCGTTTTTGAAATGGCTCTGTTTCCTCCATGAATTAAGTTACGTGAAAACCTGATTCCCAAGTGGTGGGCCCAAATCCTCAGGGAATGGAGAGGAACTGAGGCTCCAGTTCTCAGAAACACTTAAATGAAATAGGAGCTTCTCACAGGTAGTTTCGGGGCTTGGCGTCGCTGGTCCTCTTGATTTAGGGTAGGGGACCCAGCTGGCTTAGGATATTTAATAGCTTCGCACTCTGCATCCACAGAGCAGCAAGACCACACCGAATTTCAGAAACAAAATATTTGGCCTTCATAAGAGAGTTATGGCCCAAGGATTTTTCTACGGGAAATGATCTAAACTGCAGATCAAGCCGGAAAATTCCTCCTTTAGAGCCCGTTCTGTTGGAGACAGGGAAAACAGAGGAAATCATCTGAGCAGAGCCACAGATGTGGCCTCACCCCAGGGGCATTTGGGTGCCTGTAGTGCTGGGGCTCAGGGCGCTGGAGTGAAGTGGGGAGCACCCACGCAGGGTCTCGCCAGCGATTCCAAGCCCAGCTCTTCTTGCCCGGTGCCCAGCCCTGCCAGCAGCAGCTGAGCATGCCGAAAGCCTGGCTCAGTCCCACCAGACCTTGTCTGGATCAAGCTGAGGTGGAGCAGCCATGTGTCCCTGCACCCTAGGACATCCCTCTGGCCCTCAGCAGGAGGGTAATGCCTCCACAGCCCCATCTCCAAGCGTGCACAGGCCTTCCCGGGCAAGCACAGAGAGCAGCCCCCTGAGCTCTCCGTGGAAGTGGAGGGGATTAGAGGTGGGAGGTGAAGGGAGGGAGGAGGTGAGATGTGGAGGTCAGTCCTTCTCCTCCCCACCTGTCTTATTCCAGCTAGTACTTACTTCTCATGCTCTTTCCTAGTCTCAGGGATGCTAGAGCCCGCTCTGCGCTTTGGAGAAGCTGGACAGAGGCAGGATTTCAATTGTGAATGGGATGGGTTGGAGGAAAGATGAGCAGTTTGACATCCAGGGCTGGGAATAACCACATCTCCTGCTCCCGCTGCCCTTGACAGCACTGGTCGCTCCTGCAGTGCCCAAGCGGAGGTGAGAGGAGAGGCAGCAAAGGGGGTCACTGGAACAAAGAGAGATAAACAAAGGACAATCTTTCAGGCAAGAATTCATCATTTAAAGCCAAAACAGAGGAACAATTTCCCAGCTAGCACAGCATTAAACAGATGGACTAAACCACTTCAGCAGCAAGCAGGTGTCTCGGGGCTCAGAAAACCCATCGGGCCACTGCCACGGGGTGATTATTCCGCATGGCTCAGGTGTTTCCAAGCTCAGACAGCCAAATCCCTTGGGGTAGCCACAGTTTTTATTGATTTATTCATTTGCACAAATGGCCAGCGATGTCTCTGGAGGATGCCTGCAGTGGTACAGCCCCTGCCCAAGGAACAGATGCTCTCAGGGCGAATCGTTTCCATTTCCAAGCTCTCACATCGGAGAGCAAACATGAGCCATGCGTGCTGCCTTCACCCCAGCCTCCTCCTCTGTCCTCAGCTCTGGCCTTGCCCTGCCGCTGCCAGAGCTGCTCTATAGTTCCAGTGCCAAAGCACGCGATAACTGCTTCAGTCCCCTGCTGATTTGCCTGCTTTGCTTCAGACAGAGCCCTTGCTTCACCCAGGTCGTGCCGGAGGTGGCACAAGCAGCCGGCAAGGAGAAGGGGAAGGCCCAGGAGGTGGTTAGCATTGCAGACTGGCACTAAACACGTCCATCAATTTTCTGAGCAGGGAAGAACCCAGAGAAGGGGCTGTGGAGCACTTTGGTAGGAAAAATCTCCCGGTGAGGGTCGGAGAAGCGCAGGGGGTTTGCACTGCACCCGGGAGGTGCCAGACTGGAGTCTGCTCTGCCACACCGCTCCTGCGGCAGCCCAGCTCCCTCCACCGCTCCCCTGCCCTGCCGCAGACCGAGCCGAGCTGCGGTCAAGGCCCGGCGGGAGACCAGAGCTGCAGGCGGAGGGACCTGGCTCTGGGCACGCTGCCCTCTCCATGCCAGGGTGTCTCCATCATGGAGGTACAGTGGCTTCATAGCCACGTGGCATCCAGCGAGCATGAAAGCGTCTTCCCTTTCCTCCTCCACCCAAGAGTTTCCTGGGCAGTGGGCAGGTTGGTGCTGGGGCAGTCGGCTCGTCTGCTCTGAAACCCTGGTGAGGAGGAGGAGGAGGAGAGCTTGGAGCTACCCAGAGGCGGCTGATGCTGCTGTTGCCGCTGGCAAGCTGTCACTCCGACACCTCGCTGCGCAGAGCTCTGACGTCAGATGCCTCTGACAAACTTTGCTGTCAGTCAAAAGCCTTTTCACAAACAGAGACAGAGACAGTTTGCAATGCAAACACCAGTCCTCCTGCGTTTCTTTCCCTTCTCTTCTTTTTTAAGCACACAGATTTAAATTTTAAATTGCTGGTCCATTAATGGCCTTCTGAGTGAATGAACCTTCCCACGGTGTCTGGTGGTGCATCCTCCCTCTGCCTGCCCCCTGCTCACTGCCACAGCCCTCGGGACTAGCCCCGGCCCCAGGGACCCTCTCTGCAGCAAGCGAGAGCCCGAAGCCTTGGCTCCACCAGCTCTCAGGAGCCAGGAGTGTGGGAGATGGTTACCAGAACAAAATCCTCCATCTCCCCAGGCTGGTCATGCTTAGCAGGTGGCAGAGACCCTGTGAGCACTCATTCCCCTCTTCCCCTCCCCATTCATCTTTCTTTCCTTTCCTTTTCCCCCTTTCCTCCTTGCTGGAGGAAGCAAGGCTGGCCCCTGCTTTGGAGATCCAGTCCAAAGCAGTCTGGGGCTCTGGGGGAAGACAGAGGTCACCCACGCAGGGAGACAGCATGGGCAGGCAGGGCAGCCAGGCTGGTATCCTTTTCTCCCCCATCCTGAGCTGTGCTGGATCCCAGGAAGTGTAATATTTGCTCAAACATGTCAGTAAATCCCCCCTGTGCTACAGGAGGTCACCTTCCCTAATCTACGATGTCCAATTGCGTAACTGAGGTACTGAACAAATAGCTTAAATTTAATCTTTGTTTTCTTCTATATCAAGCGTGGCAAATCAATTCCTGGGCAAGCACAGCTTCAGCGCAGGGCTGGGAATGCACACTGGTCACGTTAACCTCCAAAAGAGCAGAAAAAATGGGAGAAATAAACCAAGTGAGGTTTTACTGCCTGTTGCAGCACCTCTCCCTGTCAAACATCCCTCCGGGGCTGGGGGGTCGATGCCTTCAGCAGCAGATTTGCAGCGGCAGCCAAGCTTTGCTGCTCAGCACCGCGCTGCAGGCGCAAGGCTGTGGCCAGGTGATGTCCTTGGGCAAAGGCAGGAGATATCGCTGGGATGGCAGCAGATGGGTGTGGTTTTGAGCAGCCTCATGGCAGTGTCATAAGGCACCAGCTCTCACCTTCCCCGAAACCCTCCCACCCCGTCCAGCGCTGACGGGAGCGTGGCTCCCACCCGGCAGCTTAAAGACAGCAGGGAAAGGCACAGAACAGGGGCAGCAGGGCTTTGGCAGTGCTTGGAAGGATCCTGGTGGCAGCGCAGGCAGCAGGAGGCAGAGGGATTTGCTTCTCTTGTTTCCCTCCCCGCTCATTTTTCTTTCGTTCGTTAATGACCTTTCATACAACAGCGGGGATATTAATAGGATGGTTCAGTTCCAAACGTCCCCATCTCCCCTCCCTGCTCCCCCTCCCTTGCCACTTTCTGGCACTCTGACAGCTTCCTTCACATTAATTAAAACAAATAGCAAGCTTGTACATCTCATCAGGGTAATTCAAACACTAAACACACCAGCCATCTACTGCCCCCATGACTGCAGATGGCACAGACCCGTGTGCTTCAAATGTCCACCCTCAGCCAAACACCGTGGCGGGTAGGGAATTCTGTGTCCCTGAGAGCTGGTTGGGTCCTGCTCTGCTTCCCTGCCCGGAGTTGCTCTGGGTGGTGTCATGAGCTGTCACTCTCCTGTGCACGGCACGGATGTCCAGACGCTGCGGACCCCAGTTAGCACTGCCCCGCTCCCCCCAGTTCAGCTCAGGGCTGTGCCTACCGCTGTTCTGCACCAAAGTCTCACTCACTGCCTCTGCCATCCATTTCCCAGGGCAGGGGAGGGATAAACAGTACCTGGCAGGCTGCGGTTTGCAGCTAGCCCTTAAATGCAGCCTCCCTCTGATCCCCTCTGCTTCTGGGGCCGCAGCTCAGCCCTCCGCAAGGCCAACACAGCACAGGTCTCACTGCTGCTCACAGCTTCCTTCAGGCACTGAAATTCAGGAGTAAATTCATGTTGCCTGCTCCATTAGTAGAGAGTCTTAGTGTGGGCTCCCATCAGACAGCGGGAGGGGGCCAGCACGGAGGTGTCTGGGAGCTCAGAGTACCCTCAGGGATGGGAAATAATTCCCCAAACGGATGCCAAGCAGCTGGGGTTTGCATGGACATGTATGTGTGGTGGGGAGGTACTCCATGGCTCCAAACTTGGTGGTACCAGGAGGCAACAAGAGCAGCCAGCGTGGGTTTCCAAGGGAAAGATAGCAGAAATTGGGTGAGAAGAAGCACACACTCATATCTCTAGGGCTCTGAGGAAGCATCAAATCTCTATGCTGCTGCGGGGGCTGCTCCCCACCCCACAGAGCATCTTCTGCACATGAATTAGAAGCCTTATCCTCAAGTCTCCTAATTTACCCTGAGTTTTTCTCTTTAATAGTATTCATAGTGGGAGCCATCTGGGCTAGGTACTTTATTAGCTTAGAATAATTCAGCTGCTTTGCTAATCTCATCCCATTTCATAGGGTTCAGTCCAGTTTCCTCGCGGTGCAGCCTGGGACAAGGCAGTGCTGCCGCCCTCGCTGTCCCGGCTGATGGCTGTCCCACCACCCAGGCACCCACGATGGGGTGGCTGCCTCCATGCAGGTCCCGTCCCTCCAAACACAGGCCCACAGACTTGTTTAATGTCTCTGTGGCTCTTTGTAGGCAGTCAGAGGGTGCCAGATCCACTGGGGTTTCCCACTGGCGAGTGGGGGACAGCAGCGGGTCCCTGCAACCTCTCGCAAAACCTCCCCATCCCCTGGCAGGGGCAGAGCTTGGAAGTCCCCGATGGCCTGGCCATCCAATGCCACGTCCCATGTTAGGGACCTTCCCAGCCCCCCAGGAGCCCAGCAAGCCATGCTGCTCCTTGGCCAGGGGAGCCGCTTGCTGCCCCAAACACTGGCCTTGCTGCAAAGCCATAATTGAGCCCTTATCAGCCTAAATTATTAAATTGCCCTCTATTGAGAGAAACCAATTTGCCAGCAAATTTCCTTCTGTTTTGCCTGGAGCACTAAGTGGTCTGCGGGCTGGTGCAGGGCTTCCCAAGCACGCAGAGAGGGACAGCTTGCATGGACCTCCTCCTCTCCTCTCCTCTCCTCTCC
>VWZZ01006928.1:1257027-1276265 GCA_013399095.1 Psophia crepitans
CTCCTCTCCTCTGCTCTCCTCTCCGCCAGAGAAATAGCAGGAACCACGTGAATGAGATCATCTGCTCCAAAATTACTCACACTGAATTAATCACTCAGAACGGCAGCAGCCGCAGTGGGAGTGAGCCAGGGTCGCTGGGGAAGGAGCTGGTGGCTCGGGGAGGGGGAAGCAGCCCTGCGGCGGGGATGCTGCTGCCTGGGCAAAGGTGCTGGAGGGAAGGGCTCTCACTTTTCCTTGTCTGCTCCTGACCCACGGCTTGTGCACGCTTTTTCCAGCGTGTGCTGTGGCAGGAGTTGTGTTCGAAGCCCAGGGGGCACAGCAGTATGCATGGCTGCTTTTCCCTCCCGGGAGGGCCTGGGGAGCAGGGGGTGTCAGCAAGGTGGGCAAGGTGTTCTGGTGCTGCAGACCTCCTCTCAGGAGCTGCAGCTCCTGGCACCCACGTCAGGTCAGTGCACGCTGCTGCCCCGGCTTGCCCTCAGCCTCCTCCGATGCAAAGTGCAAAGGGGAAAAGGTCTTTGGGGCCTGGCACAAACTGGAATTGCCCAGGCTGACCCAATTCGGGAAACCATGTGAATCCCAGCAGGGTGAAGCAATTGCACCGGACGGGAAAGGGCAAAGCAGCAAACGGAGTCGGGGAGAGCAGCGGGCGAGCCAGCAGCACAGCAGCCAGAGGTGACAGGGAACAGACCATGTCTCCTGCCGTCGTGTCAGCCGTGACAGTGTGTGGCCCTGCAGGGTCTCGGCAGCCCACACGGAGCCCTGCCCACGGGGAGATGGCACGGCTCGGGCGCAGAGACCCTGCCACACCAACACCGCACACCGCACGGGCTCTGGAGCAGTTTGCTCCTTGGCTGGCGGGGGCTGAACCCTTGCAAATGCATTTCCTCGCAGCTGAGGTTTCCGGTGTTTCTGGTACCACGGATTTGACCCCCAAGCACCTCAGTGAGTGTGTGCTTTGTATCTGGCTCCCTGTCCTGGACTGCTCCTTCCTGCTCCCAGCTCTTGGCCTCTGTGGTTCCTTTAAAGATGTGCGGTCTATATCCATGTTCTCCTGGCTTAAACGTGCATTCCCAGCAGATAAAACGATGCTGACGTGCTCTGGCGATAGGAGAGAGTGATTTCCTACAGGGGATCTCAAAGCAGTTTGCATTTGTCACCCCACTTACAGAGACACGAACAGGTTTGTTAAACACCGTCCCGCAGGATGAGCACTTCGAAGCGGGGTGACTGGCAAGGGAGGACAAGCTGCAGGGAGCTGCTGCCTGGGGACACAGGGGCCAGCACTGCCTGCATCAAGCCAGGGACACTTGTTTTATCTTCCCCAAGTATTTTTGCAGGCAATGTTATTCTAATACATGACATTAGCCGTCACGCAGCGGGAGAGGGGTGCCGCGCTGTTGCTGGGGACAACCAGCTCCATTCGGCTCTGAGCTCGGCTCCTGGTCCTGGAGCTGGCTGCCAGCTGCGTAACCATAGAATCATGGAATGCTTTGGGTTGGAAGGGACCTTAAAGATCATCTGGTTCCAATCCCCCCCCACCACGAGCAGGGACACCCCCCACCAGCCCAGGGGGCCCAAAGCCCCATCCAACCTGGCCTTGGGCACTGCCAGGGAGCCAGGGGCAGCCACAGCTTCTCGGGGCACCCTGTGCCAGGGCCTCAGCACCCTCACAGGGAAGAATTTCTTCCTAATATCTAATCCAAAAGTGGAAGGCTGCCTAAAGCCACCTAAATCTGAGACATTAAGGAGCAAAAGCATTTGTCCCAGCTCCTTGCCCTCTTTGCTACAGCGATGTCGCTAACTTTAAATCAAACGTTATTCTTGCACAGATACGTCCACTGCACACCAAGACACAGCATCGATGTGTTTGGATTTGTTTGTCACGTGGAAGACAGGTATCTGCGGGCCCAGCCACAGGCCTGATCCCCCGGCAGCCCCCAAGCCTGCTGCTCGCCGCTTCCCCCCCCGCCACAAAGCCACCGCACGTGTCCAGCCGGGGCTGCGGCCACCCGGGCACAGGCAGAGCCCTGCAAAGCACATCGATTCCCCTCCAGCATCCCTCAGGAGGAGGTGGGCTTTGGTTCCTTCAGCTCTGAGATAACGAGGAGGTTGCTTCCCCGAGCGAACGTTTCTGTGGTGCATTAATACTGAGATCAGTTCAAAATAGGGATGCTCAGACACGTGCTCCCCAGCGGGAGTGCAGGGTTCCCAGCGAGGGGTGCGTGTGTGTGCTCTGGGCTTCTTTTGGGGTTTTTTAGGAAATCAGATATTTTTTACCTCCTTTTGGTGCTTTCTGGAAAATCACGTGCCTTAATGAAGCGCTTGTGTGTGAGCTCCAAGTAGTCAGCAGCCCAGGTAAGGTCCAGCTCCACTTTCTTCATTTTTTGCCTGTTTCAGAGAATCTGAACTATTTTTCTGGATTTATGCCTGTCTCAAAACTAAGCTCCTGTCCCAAAACAGCCATAATAAGGTATGGCTGAAAATATAAAGATTTAATAAAAACTTGTGCAGTAATTTGGCTCTTAATCCCAAACACAATCTCTCCCCTCAAATAACTGCAGTCCCTGCAAGATTAAATTCTCCCTACATATTGTTTGTGAGTCTGATACCTTCTATCAAGCTTAGCTGGGTTTTAAGTTCTTAAATCATGGCTCTGTAATTGCACATCTTACTCCGTTTGCGATGCAGGGTTCCCAGGGAAGCTTTTGTAAAGATGACAGTGCTGTGGGACACTTGTATGTATTTTGGAAGCTACGCAGTGCGGGGAATGCAAGAGGCTGATGTTTCTAAAAGCAAGAGGAGGCTGTGGCTCGTGTTCTCGTTTTACCTCTGAGCAGCAGGTCCCAGAAAAATCAGGACATCTGCAAACTGTTCTTGAACTGGCTGCTTCGTGAAGGATGGGGAATCTGTTCGTCAGGCGGAAAGGGCTTGGGGAAAGGTAGGAATAGTCATCCCCCCTTGCCCTGGGCTTTATTTTCTTCCAGTAATTAGCAAAATCCCAATTCACAATGGATAACTGAATAGATGATCTAAGTGTGGGCTACAAGGAGAAACAGGCAGTCATGAAAGGAGGACTGAAACTCAGGAGACCTGGTGCAGCCCAGCCTCTCCCAGATGACCTTCGGCAAGTCCTTTGATCCTTATACCCCCCTGGAAAGGCACATCAGGAGATGTCCCTCTGCCCCGCTCTCCTCAGCCTGGACTGCAGCCCCTCAGGGTGACACGTGCGCTCCAGGCTGGTGCGAAGATGCTCCACGTGCAGCTGGAGCTGCAGGGTGAAGGATGCAGGGCTTGCGGGGTGGGATGCTCACACTGCCGCTCTTTTTTTTCAGGCCAGGAACACGCAGTGCTCTCTTCCCAGGGCTGAGGTTGCCTTGCGCAGCGAGGGTCGCTGGACGGAGAGGCCAGCCGCTGCCAGGGCTCGGCCTCCATCATCTCCTGTTCCTTTATCCCAGTCCTGTCTTTCCTGGCTTCTCATATGGGAGCCTTTTCCTTCCTCTGATGACTGTGTCAGGATCCAGAAGTACATCACTGGGGCCCCAGGCGGAGGCACAGGGATGGAAAATGACTGTCAGAGAAGCCTTGTGGATGAAGCCCAATGCTAATTCCCTTTTTGGAGCAGGAGGTTTTGTCTACATCAGTGAGAGGGTGCCTGTAACGTGGGTCCTTCTCAACACAGCTGCTGGGGAGAAAACACAGCCTTGGCACGGGGAAAATATCCCTCAGCTTTATTGCACTTTGCCTGGACAAAAGCAGGACCCTGCAAAGGAGCAGACACCGCAAAGGACCAGCTATGTTGGTTTTGTCCATCCAAAGCTCTCCAAAACACGTGCTGCCCTGGGGCTTGCTGGAGAAATGGCCTGAAAACTGCCACTGCAACGGGCAGGTCCTCTCTGCATCTCGCTCACTCAGCAAAACGTCACAGCCAGGTTATATTTAAGTCCTCAGCTTGAATATCATTGTTGTAACGTCCCATGCGATCTGCCTGGGCAGTGTCATAATTAATAGTGCCCTTGCTCAGCGTACAAGTGGAACATGTGATGGCTCAGCTAGCTATAAATCACGACAGAGTTTCCATCTGGTCCAGCGTCTATTTATACCTCACCAGCCCCAATTAACTTTAAGACTTGGGGCTGGTGGTTAAGCAGAAAAATTGTTCTTGAAAAGTGTGATGGGATGTGCAGCAATATGGATGGAGATGGAGAGAGAGCTGTTTGGAAAAGCATCTACGAGTGGTGGGACCAGGGTCTGCAGGCTGAGGGTCTCCTCCATGAAGAAGTCTGGTCCACCAGGCTGATTGCACTTCACTGCCAGTCATACCAGGTCAGCCCCACGAGGCTGACACCTGGAGATGCTTCTAGCTCCAACCCCCCAGCCATGTAACTGCTGTTCTCTCAGAAATCAAGCTGCTGTCAGTAGAGATTGGGGGACTGAAGCCCCCAGGCAAGGGAACCCATTGGAGTCCTGAGAAAAGGCACATCATCATCATCCTGTGCGCATCCAGATTCCTTCCATACAGGCTCAAAGCTGAGCCAGGAGGGCTTGGCTCAGTTTGAGAAAGCCCCTCAGCAGGCTCCAGCACTGCCTCCCTCAGGAAGCACAAAGGTTCTCCAGACCTACAGTGCCGCTTTCCTGATGCACACATCAGCCCAGCATCAAGACTGCAGCTGCCAGCTACTGAGTGGCAGAACACAGCCTGACCCGGTGCTTGAAAGTCCTGAAGAGTCCGGAGGAGTCTGAGCTCAGCAAGCTTCATCCAGCTCTGAGGAAGGAGACAGACGTGAGGCTGAAACTGCTGTGGGTTGGTCTCTGCAAGCACCACAGCCCTCGGCACTGTTGTCCCATGTCAGCATGTTCTTCCCCCCAGCTGAAGCCTACGCCTCCCTGCCCTGTCCCCACAGTATTTCATGGTGCATTGCTCCAACCCAGCTACATCTTCCTCACCAGGTCCTGGGGCTGGTTTGGGTCAATTCCTTCTGTGCCATTCCAGCAGCAAGAACTTACCTTGGGACTGGCAGGGGTACGAAACGGCCCAGTGCAAAGAGGCCAGTGGAGCACGTGGACGCTGACAAGAGGGACACAGTGGTGAGGGATGGTACAAGGAGAACCGGGGCTGCAGCATCCCCTGGGCAGACACCCCAGCTCCACGGATCAGGAGGGCAGTGGGGTGGCTGGGGAAGATGGGGTGGGGAGGGCATGCTGGAGACCACATCTCTCTCTCCATCCCTGCTGGATCAAAGCCTCAGCGAGGGGCGCAGTGCAGAGATCCTGTGCTGTTGCCTTCCTGAAATGGAGTCAAAGCCTGTACCTGGTTCCTTGGTACCCACCTCCCCCCTCCCTCCCACTTTTCAGCTCTTTTGCTCTCACAGCAGTATTACTCCTGGAGTCCTGGCTGGCTCCCAGCTCAGGTAATTACACGCTGTCCTCTGGTATTTGAACAGGATATTTGTTCTCCCTGATTTCCTGTCCTACAAGCCTGTGCAGTGCTGCGGGCAGCCTGTCACCCCGAGCAGCGTACTTCCCTGGCACAGGCAGTCACCCCAGCGCACCCACCTCCAGCACTCAGCGGGCATTTAGCAAACAGGGGATTAGCAGACGCCTTCCCCAGGGAGTCCCGGTGGGCTGCAGGACCTCCTGGGCCAGACTCAGTGCCCTGTCCAGGTCTGAGCTGCGGAGCTATCCCCGTCCCCGCCTCAGCAGGACCCCATTTGAGACCTAGACAGGCTGGAGAGCTGGGCAGGGAGGAACCTGATGAAATTCAATAAGGGCAAGTGTAGGGTCTTGCATCTGGGAAAGAAGAATCCCATGTGCCAGTACAGGTTGGGGACTGAGCCGCTGGAGAGCAGTGTAGGGGAAAGGGACCTGGGGGTCCTGGTGGACGGAGGGATGACCATGAGCCAGCAATGTGCCCTGGTGGCCAGGAAGGCCCATGGCATCCTGGGGTGCATTAGAAGGGCTGTGGTCAGTACGTCGAGGGAGGTGCTCCTCCCTCTCTGTTCTGCATTGGTGAGGACGCATCTGGAATATTGCGTCTAGTTCTGGGCCCCTCAGCTCAAGAAGGACAGCGAACTGCTAGAGAGAGTCCAGCGCAGAGCCACGAAGGTGATCAAGAGAGTGGAACATCTCCCTTATGAGGAAAGGCTGAGGGAGCTGGGTCTCTTTAGCTTGGAGAAGAGGAGGCTGAGGGGTGACCTCATCAATGTTTATAAATATGTTAAGGGTGAGTGTCAGGAAGATGGAGCCAGGCTCTTCTCGGTCTCATTAAGCAACAGAACAAGGGGCAACGGGTCCAAGCTGGAGCACAGGAGGTTCTGGGTTAATGTAAGGAAAAACTTTTTCACCGTGAGGGTGACAGAGCACTGGAACAGGCTGCCCAGAGAGGTTGTGGAGTCTCCTTCTCTGGAGACATTCAAAACCCAACTGAACACGCTCCTGAGTGATGTGCTGTAGGTGGCCCTACCTTGGCAGGGGGGGGTTGGACTAGATGATCTTTCGAGGTCCCTTCCAACCTCTACGATTCTGTGACTCTGTGATTCAGCCTGCATTATTTGCTGAGACAGCTCCCAGCCTCCCCAGTCCCGCTTTAACAGGCTGTTTGTGGCTCACACCACGTCATCTCTTCTTGTTTGGTATAAACTTTCCCTTCTGTTTAAGCTGTTTGGAGAAGCAATCTCCAGCACTTACAGCACACATCAGGCAGAGGGTAAAAGAAATGGAGTTAACGTGCATCTACCCTGCTTTAAAACCCACCAGGAGATCACGAACAGAGCGGCAGCATCGAGCCCTTTGCCCGCACTCCAGCAGCTCGCAGCAGCAGGCCACCGCTGAGCCGGAGCTGGGGATCCTCCACCTGCTCTGGGCTTGTTTCCACCTCTGGCCTTGATCCGCCTGAGCGCGGGTGCATCACCACACTGCAGCTTGCTCCACAGCAATCACAACAAGCTCTAGGGAGGAGGAAGTCCTACTTTCCAGCAGATCAGATCTATTCTTGTGCTTTATTGGACTCCCTGTAAAGGAACCTTGCAGAAAGTTGGCAACAATTTGCTTTTTTCTTCGGAGTTTCTGGAGCGGGGATGTCTCATTAGCGAAAGGCTTGCAGCACCGCAGGGAGAAAGAAATAAGTTCTTAGTGAAAAAGTGGAGCACTGTTCTCTTTCCTGAGGGTGGAGGGGAAAAGCCCTGGATGGTGGAACTCAACCCCGTGCTGCAAGAAGCCACCTTTGCCGGCGCTACCTGGCTGCTGCAGGGTCTGTTCGGCTCATCCTGCTCTCCAGCAGGAAGGAACCGATTTTACCAGCCAGGCTGGACTTGACATTCCAGCCTCTTGATGAGAGAAGTCCTGGGGCTCAATGCCTTCTGCTTTGTAGTGTGTACACAAAGCAATGCAATATGTTATCGGCCTCATGCAGCTGCGCTCGAGTCCCAGTTTGCAGGGGGTCAGGCAAGGGGCAATCCTACAGCTGCCAGCTCCTTCTGCCCAGCTTCTGCTGACCGCAGCACGGCTCCGGGCTCTGCTGGACTCGTCACGGTACTGTCAGGCTGCAGCTGATTGCTGCAAAACGCTAGCAAATAAGAGATGCATTACAAAGGCACGTTTTCCTGGGAGGCACCTCACTAGTAAGCATTGCATAAAATCCACGCACAGTTTTTGCAAAATCTCTGGATTTGAGCTGGGTGGCAGACAGGTGCCAAGCAGCCCGGGAATACAGAAAGAAGCCTGGCGCAGGGTTGCTCCATGCGCAGCAGTGATAACCCAGAGCCGCTTCTCTCCGCCGCCGGTCTCAGCCTCCCGAGCGATGGGAGCGCTCCAAGAGGATGATTAGGCTGGGCCTGCTGTTTTCCCTCGGTTCCCACGAGGCTTCCTCATCCTGCTGCCTGCAGACTCCGCTGGCTCACGGCTTCCCTGTGCTTGGGAATGCTTGGAGATATTATTATCCCGAGGGCTGAGCCCCGGGGCAGGCAGAGCAGATGGCTGTCTCCAACGGCATGGAAGTTGGGAGAGGAAAGGGAGAGGGTGGGGGAGAGCAAAATCTGTGACACCCTTAGTGTTCATCAGTAATAGTTTCCTTGTAAAACAGCAAATTCCTCTAGCTCTGAGGGAGTTGTGCTGGGCAGCAAAGAGGGCGACAGCCCGCACGTGGGAGGCTGGCCCTATGGAAAACAGACACTGATTCCAAGTTTTCCTGTGCACATGTGGGAGGGACAGTGTGTTTCCTGGATGGAGGGCAGACTCAGTCCTGCGGCCTCTCCTGGGGCAGCCGGGGGTGTCTGGGCTGCAGGAGGTGAGCAAGGGAATCAGCAGCCTGACAGGCCTCTTGCTGGCAGGAGGGTCGTGCTCCAAACCTGCTCGAGCTAACCCCGGTGCGAGGGGTACACGTGCACGTGCTTCACACCAACACGGCCCGATGTGAGTCACGTTACGGTGAGCCACAGCACAGCCCTGTCTGCCTGCTCTCTTTTTGGAGGCTTCTTCAAACCTTTGGCAGTGAGAAAGTCACGGAAGATGAAGCCATTCAGTCCCACGGAGATGGTGGCTGTGTGAACACTGCGTGCTGGGTGCCGGGCACACTGGGCAGCCCTTGACTTCACCCATGGGAGACACTTGGGGCCTGGGGCTTGCAGGATGCTGTGCAGTTCGCCTGCCACATTTCACAGACCACCCTTGGTACCCCTGCACAGGGTGGCCTTCGTTACCAGACTCCTTCTCATCGAGCTAATTTGCAGCCTTGCTTTGCAGAGCAGCTCCGCGTTCGGGCTGTGTCGGGGACGGCTGGTGGCAGATGGTGCGCGTGTGATGGCGAGGCAGTACCACGTCACAAGCTCTCGGAGACATTTGGCCAGGCTTCCTGACAGCCGCGTCCCACCACCCAGGAGTGCAGCTTTCTGGCAAAGCCAGCTCTCTGCTCCTGAAGAGAGCTCCACTCCCTGTCGCCAGGCAGAGCCAGCATAAAACGCTTTATCTTTGTTTTCTCCCAGGCAAGAGGCTTGCCGCTTGGTGGGGTTGTCTTCTCCCCAGGACTAGAGGAATCTGCCACCATGGCAAAAGCCAGGCAACTGAACAGGGAGCGATGGTCCTCTGCTGGTCTGGACCATCCCCGTCTGCTGCATCACACCCTAAACTGCACTGTGTGCTTCCTCTGGTGAGGAATAGCTTATCCCCTTGTTTTTTGATAAACCCCAGCACACACAAGCCATAACTGATGGCTTATAACTGATCATTATGTGACAAATAATGATGATCATGAGAATGGTGGCATCAGAGCTTCTTCAGTGTTTCTTCTGATTTCTTTCGCTGTTTAGGTATATGTGCAGAGAAGACCACAGAGGTATGGCTGTACAAATAAATGGGCATATAAAGAAGTGTCAGAGGAATGCATTGTGAAGGATAGTAACACCATCCTCTGGGGACTGGAAGAGCGGAGCCGCCTGGGCAGTTTGAGCTCACCTGCTCAGGAACCCACACTGCGCTCTCTCTTGCCACCTTCCGCTTGTAAGATCTGCGCAGGGTAAACTTGCCATTGCTGGGATGTTGGGGCACGGTTCCCAGGACATTGTCTTGATCTGTTATAATTATGGTTCATGTTAATGCTACTAACCGCAGCGCTACAGTGCCCGTGGGAGGCTCCAAGGCGCCACGAGGGGCTGCCACATCATACACAGGCAGAGGCTTGGCTGCCTTCCTGCCTACCAGGGGGCTTCTCTGGGGCTGAGGTGCAAAATGACAGCTTTGTGGGGTCTGCTAGTGCTGCAGCAGGAGCCTGTCCTGCTCCTCTCCCTGCCTGCTTTTAGATTACATGCGTTACAGCATGCAGGTAACAGCCTGTGCCTGGCAGTCCTGCCTACTGACGGCTCTCTCACCAGCACTGCCCACACTGTGGGAAAAAGGCTTTATCCCTCTGTCTATAGCTTTGGCTGCAGAAATGAGCTCTCTGAGCACTTTCATTAGACTAAATGAGAGGAACATTTGAGACCTGGGCCCATCAGCAGTACAGGCTCGGAACAGTCAGAGGTGCACATGACAGGATGTGATTGAGTTCGTCTCCCAGACGGGACAGGCTATGGTCCCCTGACAGTGGTGTAGATTTGCCTTTATTCTTACTCAAGAGTCATTAAATTAAGATTTCATGAGACCCCACACTGTTATAAATGTTGCTGAGCTCATTTCCTTCACTGGGCAGTGATTTATCTCACAGGCTTTAAAAAATGACTAAGCTAAAAAATGTCACCCCGTGTCACTGAGTTGTAAGTAAGGTAGAAGGAACAGGAGAAAGACATGATGGATTTTCCTACCAAGGGAAGCAGTAATAGATGGTTTCTTCCTGATGGTCTCATTAGTCCGCTCTCATTCATCCTCAGGACCTGCCAGGCACAAATGACACCACCCATTCTGCACCAGAGCGGAGAGCAGATGCCCCTGTGCAACCTTCCTGCCTCCAAAACCCCTTTAGACACCTTTAGACCTCACCCTCCTTAGTAGCTGATGTATTCAAGAGGAAGGAAGCAAGAGATCAGAGTACTTCAAGAACCTTATACTATCACATCCAGCCATGTCCCCTGAAATTTTTTTGTACCTTCTAGCAGGAATGGTTTGAAGGAGGCAAGTGGCAGCACTGCACTGCTAGGGTACAACCCTCTCTCCCTCCTGATCCAGCAGAGAATGCTGTCCTGGGTTAATCTGCCTTCCGTTCTATCTGTGAGTAGGCTGCAGAATCCTTTACTTTCTTCGAATCTAATCAAGAATATGCTTTTTTACTTGAATCCTTACTCCCAGGAATGAATGCCAAAAAATTAGCTTTGTTGCTTAGTTGTGACTGATCATGAATCACATTAAATTGCTTCTGTTCCCTTATTGGACATGTTGGCTGGTTCCTGGGGTGTGTTATTGAATTACTGCTCTGACAGAGGAGAAATAGCAACCGAGTGGCAAGCGAGCCCAGAAGATCCAGGAAAGTGGCAGGTCTGGGTATGTCACAGGACCACAGCCACCTTGGCTCCCCTAATAATCAGAAAAAAACCCAGAGTCTTTATGTGTAGGAGCATCCTTAGAGTAGGAAGCAGAGCAGTGGGATTTTGAGGCTTCCCTTGAGTTTCCCCAGGCAGATCCTCTTTTTCCACCCAGATATCCTGCTGCAGTGGGTGAGGATGACTATGCAGTGTACAGGAGGTTGAACATGGGCTGAAGGAGGCCTTGTGGATACTGGGACATTGGACATCGTTTGTTTCTAAAACTTTTGTGTGGAAGGACCGTGAGCCACGCTTGAACCATTTTCCGTTTCTCCCCTCTCAGTGTGCTGTTCACAGCTTTCTCCTGGGTTGCATGCAGGATCACAAAACCTTCTGAACATTACGGCAAAGCAATTAAATGAAGGGAAAAACAGTGGGCCTAAAATACGTGTGGATAGAAACTTGCATCATTGCAGTTTGCTGAGCAAAGCCACTAAACCACAAATGAGGAACAGGAAAAGAAAAGCAACTTGATGTTGCACCTTTGTATGACCTACCACATGCCGATCACATGGTGGCACCAGCTTGACAAGCGCAGAAATATTTCTCTCTTCTGCTTTTCCTTACCCTGAGGAGCTTCTAAGTGCTGAAGTGGCTTTCCCATCTCACTTTGCTTTCCTGCTGTGGTAGTAGTGTTGTTGTGCCCCAATTTAAGGTAATTTTAAGACTAACTTTGGGATGTAGAAGTTCTTCTTCAGATCGATCTGTCCAGATTCCTTGTTTCCTCACACATTCACTGCTACAATACCACTAGGACCACAAGGCCTAAAGAAGGGCATACGCACTCAAAAGCTCATCTCAGTTTCCACCTACGGTTTGTCTGGTAAAAGATTCTCTCCTGCACCGCCGAGTTGGCCTTTTCGTCTGCAGCTTTGAGCGCAGCTCTGGGACATCTAGTGGCTGGTACCACTTGCCGCTCCAGGCTCACAGCAATTTTGCCTTGCTTCCTGCAAGAAAGCTGGCCCGAAAACTGATTTGGAATAAAAAGACATACTCTGTCTCAGTTCCTGCGGCTACAACTACAGATGACTTCATTCTTCATACATTTATGTTTGCAAACACTTTAGGTACGTGTTTATGATGGATTTGCTATCCCCTTGCGTCTCAGACTTGCCCAGCTCGGGGAGCCGTCTTCTGTTATTTTAATTTCATCGTTTTGTTACCACAGTTGCTTCTTTATTAAGGGCTTTTTGTGTTCCAAGGCAGCTGGCATTAACATAGATAATTAGATAATGTCTTGGCAAGACAAGGGTAAATGCATTAACACGTCCCCGTATACTGTCCTGGCCTTTGGCTGATCTGTGAGTATTCGATATATGAATCAGATCTGAAATAAAGATGTTTTGGAGAATCAGGCAGGTCTTTAATATGAATAGGGGTGTCTCAGCTGGGATTTTCAGAGAGCCCCAGGCTGTTATGGGCCCCAGTCCTTATTCCTGCAGGTTCACTTTAGGCAAGAACTCAGTCATCAAAAAGGAAGCAACGCTCCTAGTGCGTTTTTCTGAACCTGGGAAGTTCCAGACCAGCTGTACCTGGCCAGAGGCCTGGTGACAGTTGGTGGCTTTCTGGGAATCTGAGCAAAAATTCAGTTATGTTTTCTCTTCAGCCCTCAATGCAGCAAGAGAGTGGGCCGCTCCTTTTCATCCCTGATGATACCTGTTAAACCTGGGCAGAGCAAAGAGTCTGTCTCAGCCAAGGGTAACGCCAGGCTAGCGGGGGAATGATACGGTGCTGAAAGGAGCTATGTAACCATGGCAATCTTTCCCGATTTCATGCTTGTGTCTGCACTGCTCCGAACAGGTGACCTGAGGCATGGCTGAAGGGTCCAGCAGATGACCTACAGCAGACCCAGGCCAAAGCCTTGGGGCAGCCAGCCGGGTACCTCCTGCAAACGCATCCAGGCCCGCAATCCCAAACTAACAGCGCATTAAACTCCTGGGTGCCCTGTGTTCTCCAAAGAACACTCTCTGAAGGGTTATAACTTTTTCATCTATACAAACGCTAATAAGAGGATCAATTTCCCCTGGTTCTCACCTAGGAATGCTGCTGAGGAAACTCGGGTGGCCCATGATCAGCCCCACAGACATTTTTCTTGCTCTTCTACTGGAACGTGGGATGAACCCATACTGTGGGGAGAAGAGTGCTGATGATGTCAAGTGGTTTCTTTACAAAGTGGGTGCCAAAGATGACTCATTTGGAGAGTTTCTCCTGGAGTCAAGGGGCAGTTTAAATTGCTGCTTAAAAAACACACGTGAATCTGCAAAAAGCTGACGTGCTCAGAGGTCAAAGCTCAGGCCACCTCAGCTGTCCCACTGTTGCTCTTATCAAGAAGTTGCCATGAAGAAACTTGGTCATAGTGTTCTTCACTTGTGTCTGGGATAAAAATACAGTCTGTGCTTGGAAATCATACCCTGGTTTCCAAATGCTTGTCAGGACCTTGCCTCAAAGCTGAAGTGAATCTTGGGTTTGGATTCTCTTTCTTGTTTTGCCAGATCAGACTGTCTTACCGTTCGGCAGGGAGATGACATTCTGTTTTGTAAATACCCACAGACAGAATGTGAAATTTCCCTGAAAAGCTTTACTGCTTTGTGAAAAAGTAGATCAAATCTAGTAAGGCTGACATTTCAGGAAGATCAGTGTGATGAGATGTCCTTAGTTTGCCCTTGGGAGAAATGGTACCTTCGTTATAACAAAACAGCTTTTTCGTATGGAAATAGCAGGTGGCAGGAGTAAAAACAGACTCTCATTTTCAGAGAAACAGACGGAACAATTCCAAGAAAAGTGGAATAGCAGAGCTAGGTTGGAATTGTTCACAGTTTTATTCTGCAAAATATCCTACTTTTGCCATGAAGGAAGCGAGAAAAGGTGTCACCCCGTACCCTCTGTGCTTATCAGTCCAATCAGCATACCTCAAATAAAAGTCTGCTGTAGGGACCAGAGTTTAGATATAAATTAGGAAGAAATCCAGTTCAGTTTGTTCAGGAAAGCTCTAGAATGCCTGTCCCAGAGCTGCACACTGAACTTCTGGGGAGAAAAAGCTATTAAGAGCACAGAATATACAAAATAATCCTTAGTGCCAGTGTTAGGCAAAACTGAACTCACAGCTGTCGGTGCTGTGATTTATTAATCCTTTTATCAGACCTATGCCATCCTCTGAATTATTTTCCAGCTCTGACTGCTGGTGAGCATTTCCTTGGAAGCTGTGGGCTGTTAAACTCTTAATGTTCTGGTGGTAGGTGCTTCTTAAGAAAAAGACACCTTGAACCACAGACCAGAATAAAAAACAGATATCCAGGTGGTGATGTGCTGCTTCAGAGCTCTCACCCTGACATCTCTAAGAAAAGTGAAGTTTTTGAGAGTCATTTGCGCAGGGAGGCAGAGGAACCATCATCTCCTCCTCTGCAATTGGTTCATCGCACACTGGACTTTGAGATTTGGGGCAGAAATGGAAGGAGGGGAATTGTTGTCCTATTTAGGAGCAGGTAAAACTCCACCCTACGCTGTAAATTCTTTTTTGAAAGTCAGGGTTAGCAGAGGATGAAGGCTAAATATTTCATGCATTTATTCTAATTATAAAAAAACTCTCCAGAGCTCTAGGCAGGTTGTATAGATCTTTAAGATTCAGGGTTTTAAGCTTTCAGATAGTTGCAATTTAAAAGGACCAAAGCAAACACCAAAAACCCAGGTTCAGCGTTGAAGTGCAGCCTGAAACAGATACCATTGCTGTGAGAGAAGCTGCCTTTCCCCAGAGGCATTCAGCAAAAACATCATGCCAGGCTCCCCTATGCTTCCTACCAAAGAAGGAGCTCCACCACTCCGTGTATTAAGGAGAGGTTTCTCCCCTCTTTGCCATAAGGGGTGCAGACTTGTCTAGGCTGATCTCATCAAACCCCAAAGGGATCTATCCTCCTGCCAAATGGAGCTTCCTCCTTTGGCTGTGTCTCACCATCAAGAAGTCCAGCTGACCTGTACCCGGTGAGGAGTGAAATACCATCAAAATTTTAACAGCCCTAAGTCTGGTTACACCATGGAGGTACATTTCTTCCATAGCTACTTTTCGAACAGAAATCATGCTTCAAAGGCACCTGGAAGAGAGTTGGTGGTGAGGAAGCTGGAGCTTGGCGAGCCCCAGGCAGCCAAGCCTTGGAACTGATGCTGGCCTGGAAGATGTGCATGGCAGACTGGTATTAAAGACCAAGAGAGAAAAAGAATGAGCAATCAGGAAATGGAATAGTTTTGGTATTTCCTAAAGATCAGAGTTTCCTATGAAACAAACGCTTGCTGTGCAATTTCACAACATCAAGACATTCGCCTTTCTTTAGGGCTTCTCAGAAACAGCTAATAAATAAAGATCAGGGCTTGGGAAGTTCCCTCTTCAAACCTCTCTTAACATGCAGCTTTGAGACTGGATTTCCTTAAGGTCGTTGAGCTGGCAGCGTGGGAGGGCTGCTGTGTGTTCCCTGGCTTGGATTTGTTCAGGCATTACCTGGCATCAGATGTACACGACAGCTTTACAGGTTTCAACGGCTACAAATTGTACGGTGGTATCTTCTGTTCCATTTCTGCTCGGTTTTTGCACAGCCACTATTTCCGAGCCGAACATAAATTACCTGAGTTTAATTCGTGACCCAAAGTTAAGTGCATTTCCCCAGAAATAGCATTCTCTGCTTGGGACACTACTGCCAAAATCGCATTCCTGGAGCTGAACTCCTATCCCCTCCAAGACGTTTGTTCTACCCACATTTCCCATCATACTATTTCATACTATTTAGGTCATTTATATTTCCATGCTCCCACAGTTACTTCTTAAATGTTGCTTTGTTGCTTTGCAATTATGCTCTTAACTGTGTTCTCTGCAGTCACCTTCAGCCCTTCAAACACCTTCAAAGTAAAAAAGCCATTTGACTTCAGTCCAAATTGCATTAATAGAAAAGCTGCGCTGAACCACTTGCATTCCTTGGACAGAAGGATGAACTGAAAGATGCCCAAACAAAGGATTATTTAGTCTAGCAGATAGCTGGCAGGGCCCATGAGGAAAACCTGCTGCTCTCTGCTGTAAATGGTGCTTTAATTAAAGTTAATAATAATGCTAATATTAATTCTATGCTATGCAAGATGTTTATCCCTGATCCCAGTTTGGTTGTAGATTTAATTCTTACTAACCTAATTCTAGTTTTAACTTCATTACAGCTGTCTGGGATGGTACAAGCAGTTTACGTATGGAGAAAATACAAGACAGACATGAAACAGAAATCCTTCTTGGGGCTTTTTTATTTCCTATCACAGAAATAGTAATGAAAAAAAAATACCAATTGTTTTCCTTTTTTGTGTTCCGTGTGGCTTCCTTACAAGCCTCCTTCTTACCTCCAGCACGTGTGGTTCAAAGCAGCACCACAACCGGCACCGACAAATGATGAAATTCTTAATATACTGACCAGATTCCTGCTGGACATCCCAGCCGCCAGTTCCAGCAGGGCAGCCAGGCCAGCTGCCACAAACCACCCCGCTAATCCCGCCTGGCATCCACCACCTAACGCATTATTTGGACATCTGTGAGATCCAGCTCCAGAGCAACTGAAACAGCCAGGCTGTGGACTCGCATAGAGTAGAAGTTGGAGAAAATGAGGAACAGAAGAATTGAGAAATAAAATAGACTTAGTAGGTTATAATTACATTTTGTGAGTGTTCTTCCTACAGCAGGCAAGTGTAACCCCTTCCCTTTTCATTCAGAGAAAGGCTGCTGGGCACCCAGGGAGATATCAGTCGCAGGGACAGTGGTCATGCAGTGCCATCAACCGTTTGGTTCTGGTATCCACATCCTCTGAGACCTATCGCTGTCAACAAAAATGACTGGAAAAAATGACAAAAACCGAGTGACTCATCAGGATCTCACTTCTGAATGAAAGTTTATCCATTTAAATACAATCTTTTGCTACAAATCTCAGGGTCACTTGTGCAAGAAGCTGGCCACCTGAGGGCAGGGACCTGGCTGCTGAGAGCAGCAGCTGAAGCAGCTCAAACGCTTGTGCCATCTGCTGGGAACAACTTCCTTTAGTGGTGCTCCTTGCACGGGGAGCCGACGTGTTCCGCAACAGGCCACCCTTGACAATGAGGTTGTTCCCTTTAACTAGTACTGATGCTAAGTAACCTTCATGCTAGAGAAGCATTTTGAAGACTGAAATCCTCTCTCTGCAGTGAAAGCCGTTGCAAAAGACAGGAACAAACTGTCCTCGCACACCTCAGCGGCCTGCGCAGAGGCTTCTCCTAAAGGCGAAGCCTACTCTGTCACCAGGGCAGAGCACGAGTCTCACAGTTCTAGCAACGAACCGCTCCATCGGGTCTCCATCTCGGCCGCGGGCTGTCTCCTTTTCCAGAGCAGAATCCTGTGATTTCTTTCCTTGCAGTTTTACTCCATGAGTGCCAGTAACTCTCCATGAGCACATCAACATCTCAGCGCAGCCGTTCTGCCCTCCGCAGAGCAGCGCCAGGGGTAACGCTGCCCGTCTGCTAAAGCCAAAGACCGTTTGTGCTTCTTCACATTTACCTGAAATGTGTCTCTGGGAAACTGCAGAGCAGCGTGTTTTGTACTGGAGAGCTGGGCGGGCTGGTCGCTGTGTTGAGCTTGTTTATTCACGGATTGAGCCTGCCCCTGAGATAAACACTGTCCTTTCACAAAGTTTTAGATCCTTTGGGCCGCCTCAAGCCGATCTGCACTTCCTCTTCTGAAAGGTGACACTTTGAAAGACTTATTACTGTTGCAACATGTTTCAGAGCTGAGGTTTGCTGTTAGTTCCAGCCTTCACCCTTCTGCGCCTGGAGAAACTGCAGGATGCATTGCTTATCTCTCCCACTGAAGCAGGGGTACAGGGAGTAGGAAGATCCCAGGGTAAGAGAAGCTCAGGGAAGAGTGAACTGCATTATTAAGACAGTTGCTTCTCAGTGGCCTCTGGCTGCAGGTGCAGCAGCATGCTCTGCAGAAGCAGAGGGTGGTATTTTCATCTCTGTGACCGCATGGTGCTGAATCGCTCTACCTGGGTAGTGCGGCGGAAAACGCACGGTCCAAACACCAGCTAAGAAGGACTGCAAGCACTGCAGAGGCAACGAGTGGAATTTGATCCGGACAAGCCGGAGGAGCAGTGTGAAGGGAGCTGGGCGCACCTTGCTGGAAGCAGGAGGCATGAGCTGTGACAGCACAGGCAGGGCAGTGACGAGCTAGAGTAGGCAGCAAGGTGAGAAGGTTGAGGGAGGTACAGCAGGCGACTAAACGAACAGGAATGGCAGTACACTTCTACAAACCATGTATATGCGGGTAGGCGTGAAAGGAGTGCTGAATACAAGTAATTCTGCCATGAACCGGCACTCCCAAGGCCTCAGCAAGGACACAGGGAATGGCCCAGATGGAAAATGCAAAAATAAGGGCTATGGAGAAGATCAGGCAAGAAACCAAGTTTCGCCTAGAGAAGAAAAAAACAAGAGAGAGATGACAATAACTGATCTAGCTGATTCAGTGTTTGCAGCTGAAGATAACTCATGGGTGCCAAGTAATTTTCCTCCTGACTTTCCAAAGTAATTAACCTTTGGACCTAGACTAAGCAGGAAAATAATGAAGTCCTTCCAGCAGCAAAAAGGAATCTGACAGTGACTTTGACGGGACGAGGATTGTATCTGAAAGAGAAAATTGGGTTTCAGGATACTGTATCTGAACAGACTGCCTTTCAGCCCCAATAATAACGCTTTGATGAGCAGTGCCGCTATAAGCCTGAGAGCTGGGAGCAGGGAGAGGTTGTGTTCAGTCACTCCTTATCTGAAAGGATTACATGGATTATAAAATTGAACGCTTTTCCTTGGATTTCTTCTTGGAGACCAAGCTAGACTTCTCCTCATGCCCCAAAAATGCTCTCCCTCGCCATTTGTCTAGTAAATGTCATTTATTACAGTTGCATAAAACCTATCTAGCCGATAAGGATCTTGTTTTTTCTCAGGGAAAACATGCAATTCAAATTGTAGGGAGGAGCCACTACTAAAAGAGTGTTTAAAGGTGATCTTCAAAGCGTTTGTGAACTTTCACTTAGATGACAGCGCACAGAATGGCACCGGCTGTCTGCGTTCTGCCCCTTACCTGCAGGTTCAGCCAGAGAACAGCAGTGAGAAGCAGCAAGAAAACCAAAACCGCCGCCTTGCTGCTCAGGGAGCCGCTGCAGTTCCCAGCCAGAGCAGGGCCGCCCCCGACACCCA